>NDXB01019776.1:126155-173791 GCA_002631895.1 Agapornis roseicollis | reverse complement strand
AGGGTGTGTCTTTCCCCCCCCCCCCCCCCCCCCCTTTTGAGCGCTTCCTTTCCTTTTTAAGTGCTCTATGAAATTAAGGGGGGGAAAGAAAAATCAGTGCAACCTCCTCTAGAAAAATAGAGGTTACTTTTTCTTATATTTTTTCATTATAAATGGAATTTTACTGTGCCTAGAATTGCATTCAATTTGCTCTTTTCAATGCTTTGAAGGAGTTTGAAAGGTTTATTCTGCTTCACTATAAACAGCACTCTGCAATATTCCCTGTATAACTTGGTGCATAAACCATGAACTGAAAAAGATTACAAAGAGCTAATTTATTTTTACTAGACTTAGTCTATGCAGCAGGGGAAGCCATTTTACTCATATGAGGTAATAAAGTTACAGCAATATTTTTCTTTTCTGATTCTTTACATGTGTTCTCCCAGGATAGAAGATACTCAGGGTATTTTTGAGGGTCTATGCATATTGTCAATAATTCTATTCACTACACGTTTTGGAAGAATGAGCTTCCAGTGGTACATACACTGTTATACCTACACATATATATCCATGGTATGACACAAATTAATTTAGTAACATGGTCATTTTTTAAGCCTGGGAGCATTAACTTCCTCCAAAACTGTTATGCTGGTTTCCATCTTACTGGCTCAATACTGCGGGAGGAGTTGGTGTTGAGGTTTAGTTGATAACTTATAGGACCTAATTCTTTATAAATTTAGCCCAAGCTGTCCCTGGTACCTTCAATCTGCTTGACAGAGGCCAGCAAATTGTAATGGAATGAAGGCAGGGGGGTTGGAACAAGATGATCTTGAAGGTCCCTTACAACCTAAATCCTATGATTCTACAATTCTGTGAAGGCGGGATAAGAGACTGGTGTACTGTACAAATGTGTAATTAACAAGCAGAGTGTGACTTGGCCTGGGGTGGCATTTTGCCACATTATGACCTGCTCCAAAACCATCTGTAGCCAGAATAAATGCACTGTACCTCTGGATCGCATCTAGGACCTCATATTTATGTGCTTCCCCCTGCAAGGCTGTAGCTGTCAGTTGCTAATGTCCTACTACCACCCTGCCACATCTGGGCTAGAAAAGCCCAGTGGGGTGGTCCCCATGCCAAAAATCTTGCTATTTGAACTGCAGTGCAACAGTGCTGCTCTATGAAATGCACTTGGGAACACCTTGGCATTTGAGGGACCCTGTAAAGCACCAGTGGTCCTCTTTCTTCCCCAGACCTGTGATTCATACCGCACCAAAGCCATTAATCCTGGTTTAGTCAGCTGTGAAAAAAGACATATGCTCTTGTGCGGCTTTTCTTTTACTGAGTTAGGAATTCTTCCCTTGTAAATGAACTTATGAGATAGCAGAACTATCATGCTGTCTCTGGTGATGTACAACGCCTGTTTGCACAGTGGTATTGTGCTATTACTATTCATTTTGATGGTGTGTTTCCTTCCTCTCCCTGCAGTTGGTTCATCTGAATTGTTGCCAAGATGGTTGCCTTGGAAACTAATTAAGGAAAGCCTTTGGTTAGAAGCAGAGTTTCAAGCATTAAACTATTTGAGAGACAGATGCAGAAATTAAGGTAATGTCTGCTAGGATGAAAGGGTTTATCCTTTATATAGCGAAGAAAGAACCACATTAACTGCTAGGACTGTAACAAAGCAACTTCTATACAACATGACTTTTAAAACCTGGAAGAGATGTGTGTGAGTGAGGGAGTTTAAAATCAGCCACAGGCTTATAAGAGGTGACAAAGATTCCCAGAGCTGATAGGGATGGGGAAACTGACAAATACAGTGGGACAAAAGCCTCAAGAGATCACACATTGAGCAAATTCTAGCCAGCTCTCCCTTTCCCTCTAATACTCTGTACCTTTAAAAGACTTCTGAATGTTGTCTTTGAAAAACACCAGTACAGCTAATGACGGACCAAATCCTCTCCCACGGTCCAGGTATGGCATGAGAAGCATCAGTGTGTACGTTTGCTTCCAAAGGACATCAAATGCGGGAGTGAGAGGCTATCACAAATGGTGGCCCTCAAGCTCAACTTTTGTTCTGACACTGTCAGCAAAGACAATTAGTGCCAGCTGCAGAAGCGGCTCATATGATGTGGACACAGGGTAAATACTGAGTGGGACCTTCACAGGGCTTTCTAAGGGCAAAGACACACAAAAAACTTCAGCTCGCTGAAAAGATGCAAAGAAGGGCCAACTCCACAGCAAATTGTGCTTTCACAGCTACCCATTAACTGAAGTTCAACACAAATACAATCTCTCTGTGAAAACAGTGGCATCAATTTAAATATTGTCTCCAGGATAGTGGTTGCCTTTATACTTACAACAGTTTAGAGAAAAGATTTTGGTTCTTTTTGCATTTAATGGCAATGCAGAGATTGCTATATAAACACACCTGTAACTGCATAAAAAGCGTACGACAAACGTTGTGGTAAAAACACAAAAAATACTAAAAGCAGATGCATGTGTGTGCATTGGTGTGTGCATTACAGCTCAGGACTTACCACAGAACATAAAATGAGTAATTACTACTATCACATAAAAGCAAAACCTCTAACAGCGATTTCAGATTCATACACCTCTAGCACATGAAACCAAAGCTGCTTGGCAGCAGCCTTCTACATATACCAGCCTGCACACTTATGGTGAGACATTTTGTATTAATTATCAGATACATTTAAAACCATGCTGTAATGTCTTCTGAACACTTTCAAGTTTTGTGTGCCATTACCTCAGCCACTCTGCAGGATTACTAATACTCTGTTAAATTCCTGTCATTTGGAACCTGCCTTGCTTTAAGAAGTCTGCATGAAGGCTTTGGAGCGACATTACTATTTACAAGCTAGAAACTTTCTCCTTAGGTACGTGTGAAATGTGCTATATGTGGGGCAGAACAACTCCAGATGTTACTTCTCTCTGCTTTAGCAATCCATCTCCAGCCCTTTATTAGCCTTACAGCTGATAGGAACAGACCCTTTAAGGCAGATAACAGCTGTCACTTTTGACATATGCCTATTTCTTACTTACCTTCTGCTAGCTATGGTCCTGAGGGTGACTGACCTAAGTAATTCCCCTTTCTTCCCCACACGCCTGTACAGACCTGTGAACTGCTGAAACTCTCTGGATGTGAAGGGAACAAGTGACCTTTCATTCTGCTTTAGATCCTGGCTTCAATAATACTCATGGGCACCTAATGAAGAAATGTCCTAAATTTTAAGTTTCTAGTTCATTGGAAACCTACAAATGAACTGTACCAGTTTCTGAGTGACATTACACAACATTTACATACCCGATACTCTCTTAGAGCCTCTGCTTTGCACAGCTCCACACACAGGATAAAATTGGAGTGTGATATGGCAGTGTCCCTGAGCCCTGGAAAACGCCTTAAGGGCACACTCCTTGGAGGCTGTGCTCCATGCAGGGCAGTACCTTCAGAGAACATGGCATCACTGGAGTTCATAAGCAAAGCAGAAGCCGAAGCTACCCATAAGCTCTGCTCCTCCTTCAAGTGCCCCACTGTGTTTATAGGCAGTTGTTGTATTTTTAATTGCTACAGAGAACACAGGCAAACCCACACCAGACTGTTCATAATGGAACACATAGCTAGGAAGCATACAGGAAAGCGGTGTTGATTTTTTCACTTACATTTTTCCTTCTTGTTGCTTTTAATGACTACTGGTCAACTGAATAGTGTAGTTTTGCATTTATTCTTATGACACTCCAAATGTGAAAGCTGTTGTGCTGTGAGCTCACTCCTCTGAGATCTGAACAGTTCTGCAGAGGGAGGTAGCCATAGCTGCACTGAAAACCTGCAGACCATCTTCCTAACCTCAACATTTCAGGCTCAAGAGTCAAGTCACAGTGCTCACACTGGACAGAGTTCGAACAATCAGATTACCCTTCTTAATCCTACGGATGCTTAACATGGAGTCTTTGACAGTTTGAGAGTTTCACTGTAAAACTTTGGGGACTGCATTCTCTACTGTAATATTACTTCTCCTTTGTGAGATGCCTTCACTCAAAACAGATACTGCCTTGGAGCCTAACCTTTATGACTATGTTTGAAGATACTGTCCTTTTGACAAAAGCATACAGACTGGAAAAAAAACAGGTCTTTTGTTAAGTTTCACCACTTTGATCCTGAATGGAGTTTCTTCCTTCTTATTTTCCCTCAGAGGATTTTCTTCTAAATGGACATAAAGCCACTGTAGTCTGAAATAAAACTTGTTATCTTGGGAATAAGAAAAACATATTTCTTAAATCAAGAACATGTCTCTAAATACATGGTTGAACAAGCTAAAGCCTACTGTTAGCTCTCAGAAGAAAATGTTCTGTTTATAAGAACAAAATTTTATATCTATCTGTGAAGAAATACTGGAATATTTTAGCATCAAGGGAAAAGAAGTGTGGGGAACTTATGAATTTTGCATGACATAAGTGTTGCTATCTGTATGCTTGAAAGGCCACTAGATGATTAAATTGGCTATAGTTTTGTTGCACAAAGAGGGATATGGATCCACATGCTCAGTGGTGACAGAACTATAGGGCAAATGAATAAACAGATGGTAACTTACAGAATGGATATTAATCTTTCTGCTTCCCCATGCTCTGCAGCTGAAGAGACAGGGCCAGAGGTAATGTGGGCAGGGTATCCACCCCTAGGACACAATGTAGGGCCTGTCACAAGATTCTCTGGAAGCAAAATGAAACCAGATGTGCTGCCGACTGAAACCTGGCACAAAACAGGCAACCCACACAGAGTAGGAGCTGAGGTGTCCTCTCTCCCTTTCCTTACATCTACATACAGGGGAGACAGCTGGGAGAGAACCCTTCCAGGGTATCAGCCAGCTCTGAGAAGAAAAATACTTCATATGAAAGGCTTTAGGTCCTGAAAACATAGGGACATACAGATGTGTCAGATGCTAAAGGCATATGGAATACTCAAGGTCACTGACTTGCATATCTGTATGTTGCTGAAGGAAGGTACAGAATATTCCAGCAGGATCTGGAGGCTCTGAAAAAAATCCTCAGATGCATAACTGTCTTTAGATAAGCCTACACTTTTGAAAGACAGACTTGAACTGGTTGAAAAATGCATCAAAGGAAGAGAACTGCACATGCTGGCCAGCCTGACACAGGAGGTCACTCGTATTTAATCCAAGCACTAACACAAAGCCACAATACGCAGTTTCTGGAGTAAAGAACTGACAAGCTTGCTGAACAGCCTGGCCAAGAGCCCAAAAGTCTGATAGCAAACTCAGCACGTGTGTAGACTGTTTAGTGGTTTACAGTCTGTTTATTTTTGCTATGACTTTTGTTCTTGAATAAGTCCTATTCAAGCGTCTGCAATACAGAGTCACTGGCAAAGGCTGCTGTTGTCCCTGAGAAAGTAAAATGGCAGGGGCCACTCATCCCTATAATAAAACCCCCTGTCTGGATGTAGGCATCACTCCCAGAAGGTGATGGGAGGGTTGAACAATTGAAGATAGGCTCCTGAGGAAGTCAAAAAAGAGAAAGAAAAAGAAAGGCAGCTGGGCTGAGGCAGCCTATGCCAACCCTCTGTGGGACAGAGTCTCTCTGTCAGTACTCTGCCATAACAGGTAGAGTGTCTTGGCTTCCCTTTGCTCACTGTGGGAAAGCTCTTCAAAGACACCTGCAGTTGTGCAGACAGCACGCTGTTGAGATGCTCAGGTGCTACTGCCTCTTAGCTGAGCAAATTTTCTAGACTCCACACAAAGCACTGATTTGACTGTCTAAAATGCAATAAAACAGCAATAAAATGCTAGATTTGAAATATGCAAATCCAGTTATCTTGCCCCTCAATGGTATGCTATCAGCAAACACAGTTGGCTAGAGAGAAGACAACTCGCCATTCCCTGGAGCAAACTGGATGGATGGATTTAAGTACCACACATATTTGTGAGGGTTTTTTTACCTACTTTATGAGAAGATAACAAGGTAAGCAGAGGAAATGGAAGGAAAACCTGAAAACCAGTTAATTGTTTGGCTGTCAACATGGGGTCCACCATTACTGACTTTCCTTGTAGAAACTTAAGCCATATCAAAGATTATGGCCATTCCTCTGGGGCAAAGCAAACACTTTGAAGGTCATGCAATAGCAAAACAGTCAGCCAAACTTACATCTTCCCCAGGAAAAGTATTTAGACTCTATCCTCCACAATTTAAGCCTATCAACAGCACCGGCTGTGCAGAGGGAAGAGCTTTACATACCAGAAAGTGCTAATGAGTCATTTGGACTACCACCTGAAGTTTTCGTTACAAATATTTCAATTTGGGAATTCTCTAAGATGATTCAAAACTACTTCACTGGCTTTTTATTTCTTGTTTTATGTTCCACTTAACAAACTGCACCTGTCTTGCAATTCCAACAAGTAGCCCTGATGTCAGTAATGTTATTCTGGCAGATGAGGTTTTAGGTTCTTAACCTACTTAAAAATAATACATTATAAACATCTGGGGAGAAATATCACAGAGGCATTTCCTGGTAGGCTATATGTAAGTGCTGCCATCAACCATCACTGAGGCATTTTAATTTCACTAGGTAACTGATCAGTTGCTGGGACTCACATATCAATGGATATTTAATTAATCTTTAGAAATAGACAGTTCTGGAAACATTAATGGTATCTGTCACAGAGAGATCACAACTTCTAAAAGGCATATACCTGTTCCAAAATGGTGTTGATTCTGTCTACTTCACAGTCAATTAAGTATCTTTTTTCTTGCCGTCTGTCCATTTCCTCTATAATTCTTCTGAACTCTTGAACATCTTTTATGCTTCCTACAGATCTGGCTGTCACTTGCCAGTTGTTTTGTACTGCTGCTTCCATAATCGCCTGAAGAATGGAAAACCCTGCAGGAAAAAGAGACAGTGCAACTGTTTAAAAACAGAACAAAACCAGGTTTGAATGTTTGACAAAGGGTTCACAAAAACTTGCATCATCCAAAGGGACACAGACTAGCTAATAGCCTGCAAATGCTTCACTACTTGAGAAAGCAACAGTGGAGGGACCAGTTTCTTCTTTCAGCAACGCCACTGCCAAAGTCACTGACTTCAGCAGAATTGCTTGGCGATATATTGCTGTGAGGCGTATCAGAATCTGTCCAATATATCATATTATGATCCTCTTAGGGATGTTTATAGTCATGCCGGGGATTGTGCCAGCTGAGAATAGGAGCCTGCAGCCATTATTTGGGCAAAAACCCATCAGCTTGAAGGGCTGGACAGAAGAGGTAATTTGCCTGTGCAGACTGCAGCAATGGGTCATTAACTGGCAGAGATCCAAGCACTGCTCAAGAATGCCAATTAAATCACTGCACTGGCTATTGAGCCACAGACCACAGGAGAATATTTTACTGATACTCACCTTGATTTCAAAAGATGTTTTTAAATATGGAGTCTAGCAGCATTAAGCACACTTTGAAT
This sequence comes from Agapornis roseicollis, assembly GCA_002631895.1. Classification (NCBI taxonomy): domain Eukaryota; kingdom Metazoa; phylum Chordata; class Aves; order Psittaciformes; family Psittacidae; genus Agapornis; species Agapornis roseicollis. The sequence goes on along the minus strand of NDXB01019776.1, from coordinate 166,329 downwards.
GCTTTCGTTAAGGTAATACCAACTCATTTAGCAGCCTCAACAGAGGAAAGAAGCTGCACAGAATAGCCAAAGACTGCACAGTGGGAAATCATAAAAGCAAACAGCTTTTCATTTCTTGTGAACAGCCATGCAGACAGAACTCAAGTCCCTAGGAGAAAGGTGGTGGAACCAAGAATGGTGATCTTCAAGTCATGCTATATAGGAGTCATCAGGCATTGATTTGCACCCCTTTATTATCTGGGAATTTGGTGAATTACCTATTTTGATTCAGGAAATTAATTTTTTTTATAGTTCTAATTGTTTTAAGTCTGGGTGGATGCCAATCAAAGACAGAGGTCATCTACTTCAAGCACACACAGTGGTCTCCAGGAGTTCCTTTCATCAGAAGCATCAATGTGCACTGTGCTTATTTGCAAAACTTTCAATCCAACCATTTTTTCATACTGTGGATTTCTTATCCATAGCCAGATTTCAAAAGTGCACAAGCACATAAACATACAGGATCAACAATCAATTGTGCTTTTTTATAACTAGACCCTATGCTTCTGGGTTTGAGCTACAGAGGAACAACATGTTCACTGCTTCAAATTATACCTATAGCTACTCTGAACTTGGATATCATTGTAGGTAACTGAGAACTGTGCCGCAGTGTGATCTTCTGTAGCCTGCTGTAAATCTGTAGTGGCTGTCTGAAGCCAGAGGAACTGCATCATTACCTCATTACAGGCACAAACAAGGAATGAATGTGATTTTCTAGACTGCAATTAGATTATTACAATTTACCATGTGACTTCCTTAAGTCTTACTCAAATGCCCTCACTTTACCTGTGCAGCCTCCTTGATTCTTAATGTTTGTCTTTGTATGAATGCACTTAACAATCCCATGAAAGGTGGTGACAATTAATACATACACTGGCTGGGAATTCTTTCCAGCATCTTCTTTCCCCTGAGACTACTGAAAGAAAGGCATTTACACATGAACTCAGTCTTCCTTAACATCATATTTTACAAAAATGGCTGTGATGCCTGTGACAGCACTGTGATCCCATTACACGTAGGAGGAAGATCTAAGCCTAAGATACTTGTTTCATTACAAACAAGGAATTCTGATGTGGGAACATAAACACCACTAATGGGGACTTAGAAATGCTTTGTGTACAAAGATGTGCTTTTAAAAAAATATGATTCCGCTAAGTAATGAATATTTACGACTTTGTTTCATCATTCATACATTGTCTAAGCATGAACCTTGAGCTTGCTGTAAACAACAGAAAACAGTCCATGAGTCTATTTTTTTCACTTCAAATTGAACAAAATGGTGCAACATAATTTAAAAGATGACACTTCAAAAAAAATCTGTAGCTCTACTTATGCCAATATCACACACAAAACTTCTGAATTGCCTTGGGGAAAGAGTGAAAAGACACATGCTGAAGAGCAGGTGCCATCAGTGGACTGCCACGCACCTGGCTTCAGTTAACTGTTTGAGTCAGAGCTCACTTTGTCAAACCTTGAATATCTTAGAAAAAAGCTGGGCAATTTTCCTAATTCTGTGCAATTGCATGTTTGTGTGGGGGTGTGCATGTATATTTTTGCATGTGTGTGCATTAGCAGCTGCCATTTCAAGAAAGAGAAGGGCAAAATTACCCAGCAGCCTTTCTCCTAAACATGAAAATACAATTACAGTTATCTTACTGTGAAAAAGTTCCAGAGCTTCAGCATCTCTGTCTTCTCTACCTCCTGTTTCTCCTTGTCATACCAAGTCTTTACAGTCACAGTCCCCTCTACCTTTGTGAGGTCTTGGAATCTTCCCTATGGTCACTGCCATGCCAGCTCACCTCTCTTGGGCTCACTCCCTCCCATCCTCACTTTGAGAAGTAGCATTTGCCTTTCCTGCTCATTAGCCCAGCCCTCTGACAACATTTACAAAGCCATTCCCCCCTGCTTTACAAAAGCAGGGTTCAATCCTCCTGCTCAAAGGAAAGCAGCATCCTCTCATTTTTGCAAACACGTGTTCCTTGTTCCCAACCTCTGATCTCTCTCCATGCCTACTGCCTTCAGCCCATTTACCACCTTTTACATCACTATCCATTATGCGGTGTTTCTGTAAACAACATGTTCCAGGCTCCAGATGTACTCTACCATTAAAAGAGCTGTTATATAAGTAGTGTGATTGTTTAAATAAAAGGACCATTTTATCTTCAAATGTGCATTTTTCTTTCTCCTTAGCATAACAATGCAAGCTGTGACAATTCAGGGGCACTGCCTAAGTAAGGAATAAGGGCATTATTTTCTCTATTCTATGCACGTCAGTGACCGCACCTTCACATGGAGCTTTTCCATTCCCTATCCCCCAGTAAACACACTGTGCAAAATCTCTACAGGAGATGCTTGCCCCAGAGCAGCCCAGAGGTGTTGAATTCTCCTGGGTGCCTCTCACCCCATTCACTTTAAAGGAAACCAGCCAGTCATGGCAACTATCTCTATCTTGTAGTCTTTCTATGGTCCGCATCAGTCCTAAAGACTAAAAGACTGATAATTCACTACAGGTCTGTGAAAAATGTTTTCATTAATACTGTTGACAGTTTATACTACTTGATAAAGCAAAAAATTATTAGATATGGCAAGAAAAACTGACATCTTCCCAGAAGATGACAGCAATGTGTTTATCCAAAAACAGGTTCATAACACCACTACTAAAATTCAAAGGTTGTTCATTCTATAGTCAGTAATGCAAATACAAAACACAGGAAAAATTCATTCAGACCCCAATCTGATCTTTTTACCTCTTTTGTTTTAGTCATACCTTGGATGTGAAAAAGCAGCAGGGTGGAAGGCATGCATTTTCCTGGGAGCACTGCTTCTGAGGCTAGCTCATCCGATGGCATCACATCTCTTCACTGCACTGTTATTAACATGTTGGTGTAACTGATTACAGATATGTCTGGTCACATGATGGTGATGTCCATACTTGTCAGGTCATTCCACAGACCCATATTACAATATGGTCCCTTTTAGCCAACTACTGGGGAGGGGTTGCTCCTGTGATCTCTGAATGCAATCTCACAAGACAATCTGATCTGCACAGACTAAAAGCAGAGACAATCCCAGCCTTAACATTCAAACATGTCATTGTCTGGCTTATTCTTGAGATTTTGATGATTTAAAAGATGTAACCCTCATTCTGAACAGTTTGCAAAACGACTGGGCTGGAGGCAGATATAGTAATAAAACTAGAACAAAACAAGTGCCCAGGTCACCTCTCGGTGAACTAAAGCAAGTATTTTGGGATTTGCCGACTGAAGCTTGCAAAGAAGGCAAATATTCAGTAAAAATTTCCCTCAAAGCAGGGAAAATGTAATTTGTTGCCACGCTATCTCTATACTTTAAACTACCCAGACAGAATTACATTCTAGGCAGTCCTCCCTGCAGCTAGACAAAGACACAAATTCACACAGTTATCTTCATACTTCTGCCAGGGAAGCAAAGCCTGTACCTCAGTCTTTCAGATCATACCTTTGATACAAGCATCTCTCAACTGACCCTACTAACACAGGCGAAGAGGATATTGCAGTCTGTTGCATCTATGAAAGCTCATAAAACCTTTCCCACACCCATGTAAACAAAATGCCTCTGAGCAGTGTTCTATGTATTCTGTGTACTACATCACTGAACTTACTCTTGTTTAAGTAACAGCAATCATTAATGTGTGATGAATAAATGACCACACTGGAACATCTGTAGCATCACATGAGCCCTTAGAACTAGTACCAAAGTACTTACTGACAAAAAATTACCACCTATGTAAATCTCTCTTTTCCTGAATGTTCCTGATAAGATTTTGGAATGCAGCTTCCTATTAGAAAAGAAATAGCATTTCCTTGAAGCCCCTCTTTCTTTTGCCTTGCTGAGTGCCAAATATCATTGAGGGGTATATTTTCTTGGAACACAGCATGCTTGTGCAAGCTGAATGAACATCAGCTCTAATCTGAATACTTGTGTTTTGAGCTATGCTTCTGGGACACAACATGAAGAACTAAGCTTCTGGCCTATAAGTGAACTTCTGGGATTTAAGTGAGGAGCTGTGCTTGACAAGGGCACAATGAACTTACAAAAAGGAGGCCATCACAGCAAGTGCTTTCCCAAGACAAATACAAATTCTACAATGCCAGCTTACATTTCAAATGTCTCAGAGGTCTTAAATTGAGAAATTCTTGGATATTCTGTGTGTTTGGTACTGAGCCTAGGAAACAGATCAACATGTTAGCATGAGTAAAAAACAACTAGCCAAACTAACTAGTCAGTTAGGCAAGTATGCTTTACATCTGCCTAACAATTTATAGTAAGGGAAGAAGCAAGGAACAAGCATCTATGAAAGCTCATAAAAATTAGTCACCAGTAAGAGATGCAGCAGATGACTAGTACACTGGAGTGCTCTATCAGTCTAACACCTGTGAGTTCAAATTATTAAATTAAAATAAAATAACTGCATTCTATCTGTTCCTGACCTGATCACATCTATGTGGTAATCAGCACATGTAATGTTACACTCCACTGTTCTGGTAATGGACAACCCTCTAGGCCACGTAGTAAACACACTCTAATGTTAGGGTTTTTTTCTGCTTTTTGTATTCAGTAAACCTCTAGTTTCCCCTGCACATATATTACATTATTGCAACCTGCCTCCATAAACAGAGAAACCTACACAAATAGGTATGTCAGCTTTGTTGAGTAGATGTGAGCTTGCCTGGCTCTGAGGGAGGATTCACAGGAACTGTGTAGTCCACATTTGCTCAGGATGGGACACAGCTAAATATGTAGGAATTGAGATCTGACAAATACAAGTAGAAGACTTTTTTTCTCTTTTTTAAATGGTTCTTTCTGTATGTACTTCACCTTGATCTGATCTTTCATAACAACCTTGCATCTAACTCACCCCTCAGTTTACTCAAGTTTTAGGTCAGTGCAACTCCAGTGTTTCTGAATGAAGCTATGCTAGTGTAAAATGAATAATGTAGTAAGAGATCAAAGAGTACAATAATCAAGGGCAGACATAAGGATGCTGTAAGCAATGCTGTCACTTCCGTAAAGGGACTTACTCATATGACTTTCACAATGATGTGGACAAGTGTAGGACAGATAGGTATACCTCAATACAACAATATGATCCAAAGTTTATCAAAAGAGCTGTGTTCTAGTTTCAGCTTTGCTATGCAAATATTTATTTAAATAATTTCCAAGGGAATAACAATTGTCTGATTATAGCTTCTGGATGCAGACGGGTAAAAAACCAGATGAGATGAGAACATTTTAAAACCAGAGTATGCTCTGCTTGAGGAAAATACAACAGGTAAACAATTGTGCAGAGAAGGCAGAAGAATTAGCACAGAAAATCAGAGAAAGGAATAATGTATTCTGAGAAGCAATAGAAGGTGAAGAGCATTTTGTTGTCCAGTGGGCATGGGCTGTAGGGTATCCTCTGTGTACTTATTATTAAGAACTCCTAATACTGATGCTATCAGAAAGCTAACAGAGGTAGTAGTGAGGGCATTCTGTCACCAGGGAATGCTAAGATCTGAGAGATATGGGCCTAGGCGTAGTGGAGAGCACTCCCAAAGCGAAAACTTTGTTACACACAAATGGCAAAACTATAAAACTACATTAATATTAAAAATAACAAACTTCCAGCCTTTAGAAGATCTGAATAAAAATAAATTGCTTAAGTATAGAGAGATTTCAACTGTGAAACTCTACACTACATCCAGTCTGCCCAGCAGAGCTGAAAACTTAAAACTACACAGTAAGCATATGCAGTCGCACATACAGTAGGATGTAAATCCAAGGAGTTCAATTCCAATGATATTCCTGTCCAACACCAATTTCCCTGAATGCCCTGAATTCTCCAGCAAGGACATGGTCCAAGTGACATCAGCAAAATTAAAATAAACCATTTGCTGAGTACAGCTCTGCATCCTCCTGGTGTTGAGAAAGTAACACCATAACTGTAGTACGACATCATAGCCTTGCTAGGTGCTGCCTTTTGTAGCAGCCTTTTCCCTTCTATTCACTTTTGAGCACTTCTATCCCATGACCACACTCTCTTGCAGCCTCACATACTGCCTCTTATATGGAGCAAGCTAGAAGGAGTCCACACCAAGCCCTGCTGCTTGCAAGAGGCCAGGCTACTGCTGAAGAGCATCTGAGTGATATAATCTGAATAGTAATTTCTTTTGGTGAAAAAGAACAAACCAAGATACACAGGTATTACCAACCACTTCCTTCAGACCATTAGAGGTAGGTTTTCTAATTAACTACTCCTGTTCACTGGTTACTGAAGAAATAAGAGCTAGTCACCATGCATAGAAAATATACCAGCCATAATCCTCCTAATGTTACATGCCATAAAATTGACCATAGTGAGTACTAAGTAAGATCCTTTGGCCTTAGGCTGTCCTAAATTCAGGCATATTTGGAAGACTCACAGTTTCTCTCCACAGTTGAAAGATGCCATGTCATTCCTCTGTTTGCAACATGTGTGGAAATCAATGGAAGAAAATAAATAAAAGAATGAAGTTGTGCAAGGCATCATCATGCAGGTACTACTCACAATCTTTACCTGCATTTGAAAAACTAAAAGAGAACAAAAATCCCAATATGTTGACTAGCACTCAACTGATGAGGCTAATTACTGCACTTTAAAAATACATATTTAATTGTGTTTACATATTTATCTCAGCAAAAAGATTCTAATTAGGAATCACAAAGTTAGCAATTATCAGGCTGAAAAAGAAAACCTAACTTGTCTGCAAAACAACTGTAGAACATCCCATGTGAAGCCAGTTCTCAAAGGGAAAGCTTGTAACAACCAGAATCAGAGTATATGCAGATCCTATAGGACGTGGAAAATTTAACTCATCTTTTGGTGACAATACTGACTTTGAGGAGATATACTTGGCTTATCAGATGACTTGGAGAAAAATAGGAAATGAAAAGCTACCTGATAAATAATGGAGCAGTGTGCTGCTTTTCAGGGATGAGCCAAGCTGCTGAACCACCTTTCTCGAGGCTTGACTGTGGCTGGTCTGAGTGAGGTGGTGTAATGAACACAGTCTTCATTTCAGAAACAAAAGGTCTGGTCCTGTATGTTACATTAATGCTGACCTTCCTGGTGGCACTGATATGGACTTTCTTCCTCTCTTCCACAGGCCTGCAAAACTCTTGGCGTACCTCTGCCTTAATGACACACTGGAGCCTAGCTTCATTGTTTCAGAAGTACATCCTACCTGGGTCTGTATCTCCCCCAGAGCCATCTACACTTAGTACAAAGCAGGGCACACCACACAAGATGTTTTAGTGTGATTCAGCTTTCAGAAAATCCTTTCAAAGACATTAATCATGTAACAACTCTAAATGCTCAAAGCACTGAAAATTAACAGATTTATTATCTACATTCCCGTATGAAATAGGCAAATGATAAATTTGTCATAGAATAAAAAAATTATCTGGCCTATCCTAGACAGAGAATGAGTAATACAGCCAATTTTCAAATTCGGGTTCTCCTCATTCCTATCTAGATTTATTTTTATTTCAAGCCGTAACATAGTTGAGCATATACATTTAAAGATTCCTATACTGCCGACAAACAGCTAGCTGCAGAAATGATATAGTGAAAACATCAGTATGGTATCTCAGAATACATTTTCCTCCTATCTTATTTGCCAGACTAAGCTGGATAGTTACCCAGCTGCCAGTGAACTGGGATACTGATGGAGAGCATCATTTATTATTCCAGGTAAAGTTGCACAATTGTGATATGATTACAAATAGAATTAAACAGGAAAGTATTGTGTGGCATTATTATCCCAGAAAGGAAATAAAAATGCAGTCTTTTTTAAGCTTAAATAACTTTTTGGGGTTTTTGTTTGTTTGTTTTTAAGCCAAAAGAGAGTATTAGTGGATTTATTCTGTTGTAGGCAGGAAATGCTATGGGAAAAGGAAATCTAGACTCTTATTAAGAGCACAGGATTTTGAAAATAGCTAAACCTTGGCCTCATGTATCACTGCATTCATCTCAAAGAGCTAAAAATGCAATTTTAATGTGTGCTGCAACCTTAAAATTATTGATAACACAAGTTAATTCTTTGCCATGATATGTATAGGGTTTTTAGCTTGAGCATGCGGGAGTATTGCTGACTGCCTTCTCATGAAAACATGTGTGGAACTGCTGAGTCTAAAAAAATGTTAAATATTATTCCTTTGAAGAAACAATCGCAGGAGATTATGGTAATCGGAGCATGAATTGATATACATATTCATCACAAAAAAGACCCTGAATTCACCTCAGATAAATGTCTTGTAAAAAAGAATATGTTAGTTGAATGCCCTCAAACACAGTAAAATTATTCTTTCTACCTGACCTTCAGTCAATCATGTTAGAAAAAGATTTATTCCTCTCCTTAACCTTTATCTACACTTTTTGTTTCTCAAACTACCTGAGCAAACAAATCTTTTGCCTCTGAGAATTTTCATTAACAGATGCTATCAGCCTTTCAAAGTCTCTCTTCATCAACATCTCACCCTTTGGTATCCAGCATTTTAATTGCCCTTGCAGCTGGAATGTGTCTCATGTTTCAACCTATAAGTTAATTTCCTTTTATTTATTCAGAATACCAAAAAAAAAAAATAGCAATCAAAGGGTGAGTACCAATTTAAAAAATATTTTGAAATTTAAATGAGTTTTTATGATAATATCAATGATAATTTATGGATCTATACTCAAGAGTCTGCATGTGTGTTTCTTTTTAGTCACTCAGTCGGCTATTTCTGCCTTTTTCTTCTGCCAATGGCTAGTAACAAGGAGCTTTTATATAGCACTATTACTTATATGCCTATACCACGGTACATATATAGTGGTGCAGTCAATATGCTGGAGGGAAAGGATGCCATTGGAGAGGTGGGCCCATGTGAACCTCATGAAGGTCAACAGGGTCAAGTGCATGGTCCTGTACCTGGGTTGAACAGGAGGGAATGAGGGTAGATTTAGGTTAAATACTAGGAAGAAAATATTTACTGTGAGGGTGTTGAAGGTCTGGCACAGTCTGTCCCATCCCTGGCAGTGTTCAACGCCAGGTTGAAAAGGGCTTTGAGCAACCTGTGTCTTTACCTGCTGTTGAAGAAGGAGACTAAAGGGGATACAATGTCTTGCTTTTATTATTCAACCTTATAATCCTATTTGAATATTAGATGTCTCTTTCACTGTATCAAAAAACATTATGAATTTTAGCATTAGCTATCCCTTCTCTTTTAACGGACAAGATATTTTTTGGCTGCTGCTTTTTATTTTGCAACTTCTACATAGAAGGGTTGGAGCTAGTACCATTAGATGGGACACCCCCTCCACCAAACCAACCAGATTTAAGTATCTGTGGTCAGTTACTGAATATGCTATTCCTGATTTAGCTCAGGAAGGCAGCTCAAATGAAATACTAGTCTGGATTATATAGTACTGTGCAGACATTTCAGCATAAATATGCACTCACTAGAGACAGGAATTTGATTCAGAAGTTTAGCTCTGGCTTTATCTCCAAGTTTCATTGTGCTCAGTTGGAGAAGGGCAGGAGAGCTTTCCTGGAGTTGGCTCTACACACCAGCAAGGGTTGGGCTTCAAATCCAGACTTTTCTACAGCATCCAAGAGGGCTTGTGACTACAAAAGTCTGCCTTCCAGGATATTTTTCCCATGGATTTTTCCCCCCTCCCTCTTCCCATGATGCAAACCCATTCATTTTTTGCACAGGAAGACACAGAGCAATTTTGTTCAAAAATCCAAACCAACCAACCAACCAAAAACCCACCTGAGAAAAAGTATCATTTCCTAAGCATCAGCAAAGCTTGTCTAATTTACTGCTTTGGTAATTGATGGTTTAGAAATACAAGCATGAGAAACCAGAGTGAAGGAGTAACCTGTATGACTGCAAAGGCAATTTCAGCAGAAGCTCAACCTTACCATATTTGATTGACCACCTCGGGCAAAAACTGGTGCTGCGCATAAAGGACCTGCTTATAAACAGGCATATATCCTCAAAATCTGTCCCAGAATTAGCACAACGGAAGCATGTACTTCTGGATTACCATGAACACAAAATGGTATCAATATAAGGTTATGCAACCTTCAAGAACTAATGGCCACTGGATCTTTGTTAACTGCTGCTGGACTATACACCCATACATGTCCATGAATACACAGCAGAATCACGGAACACCTAAAATTATGTTTCTTAGTTTTATATTATCAATAAACATTAACAACAACAACAAAAAATCTTGTTCTTGCATGTGCACATGGTAATGATTCTGTTAAATGATCTAGATATGGTAGCAACTGTAGCATTTAAAATGACTAATACTTTTGTGTACGATCCTCTCAGAAATGGGCTCACTTCACAGTAAAAATAGGTAAAATCTTTTAATAGATAAAATTTTCAGAGGTATGCATCTTTCATTTTCAAAAGTGACTGGGCAGAAGGGTAGGAATAGGTCTGCAAAGGCACTTAAGATCCAGACGCTGAAGAACCTCAGCAGGTGAGGTACCTCACTCCACTGACTTAAATGGCAGCCAGGCACAGATCCCACTGAGGTGCTTTTTCACATTGCGACTATGTGTATGTTGAAACCCAAAATACTGCTGAAAGATCTGTCCTATGTGCCTTTGGAAATCACTTATGAAAATAGATGATTCTCAGAATATGTACTCTGTGGCCTGCTTAGAAAGTGGCACAGAATTCTCTACAGAATACACTGCTAATTAGTTATTTCATTGCAACATGCTCAACAAGTGCACAGATAAGGACTGCCTGACTAAATGGGATGTACACGTATCTGAGACAGACTATCAAGTATTCACTTGAAGAAGAAAAGGGAGATACAAAATTCCCCTCCAAGGTTGCAAAGTGGCAGAGTACCTGTTACAAAAGGAAGGGGTTGCATGTAAACTGCATATTCCTTGTTTTCATAATTTCAAACTAAATCATTCTTAATGTTTTCTCAGAGTTGTTCTGTAAAACTAGGAAGCTGTAACAAACACATCCCTGAGATCAGTCATCCTCAGTATTCAAATGATGTTGGGGTTTGCACCCAATTACACTGCCATTTTAAATACTATTATTTAAAATGTTTATTTGCTATTTGAATATTCAATCTAATATTTTGTGAAACAAAGGAACTCTTCTATCCCATTTGTTTTGATATTATACTGATGCATGGCTACTCTTCCATGACTCCAAGGCCTCCCAAATCTGACTGCATGGTTAGCAAACTACAATGATAAAATATGCATAAAATTCAGTATTAGCTAATCTGAAGGAGAAACTACAGGGTGGATGGTACACAGAGCTGGGAGTACAAGCACTGATAGTTTTAATCGCTCAGTTTGCCATTACTGTAGTCGTTCAGGCAGAGAAAGATTTCATAAAACCAGGGAGGTCCCTGGCATACAGAGTTGAAAGGTTTCAAGTGTTCTGTGGAAATCAATACTTCAAAATAAAAAGGTCTCACTTCACTACTGCCCTCCTTCAGTAGGGTGGCACTTGGTTAGTCTTATTTCTGTCCCCCCAAGTAACATAAGTAAGATTTCTTTAACACTTCCTGCCAGTGTAATTATTGCTGTGCAGGTATGGAAAGCAAAGGAAAACCAGGTCGGTCGTGCCTGTGAGGAATGGCAATTGACTTCAATAAAAAATTTCCATCTAATCTTACTATTAATGTACAGATGTTCTAGGCTCAAAATATAATGCCTGTGCTTTCTCCAGGGAGCTGGTCTCCTCTGATTGTACTCCATAAAAACTAACCCTCCCCCTGCAGTGAAATACCAAGCCAACATCTTTCTTTTTAGAGCAATAAGTTCTATTATTGCTGTTTCTGAGGGAAAAACAAACAAACAAAAAACCAATAAAAAACCAAAACCAAGTGCATTTATAAAATGTATTCTTTAAACACTGGGTTATTATGAGTGCAATATACTACAGCACATCAAGAGGTCAAGAATCACAATCTAACTGTACTGCCACACTTAATAGCTTTTGCTGAGGTTTAGCTCTCAATGCCAGATTTTCTTGCTCACTGTTTGGAGCGTGTCCCATCACTTCACTGATTCCTCTTTTAATGCAGCAAAAATTTTGTCTCTGTTTTAAAAGGTCTACACTGTGCATCTATGGCCAAAGAAGAAAGGGTAAATTTGAATCCAAGTTATAATCTCTTAGGAGTCACAGAGATCAGTTCATGGCAAAGAGACATGAGATTCAAGCAACATGGGAAATTCTAATACACTAGACAGATGTCCCATTGATTTCTCTAGGGATTTTGAATGGAGCTAAATATTTCATATGGCACAGGAAAGCTTTTCTGCACTACCAGACATTTGTGTTTTCTTACTTGATTTTTCTCTGAAATAAACATTCATTATTGGCAATGTGAGAAAGTTTTCACTCCCTACTGAAGCTTCATTTCCTGCATCCTTCACATAGCTTCTTAGAACAACATAGAGCACGATGTTCACATACATACCTTTAACACTGTGGTGCCATGGGATTGCCCTGTAATTCCCAGTGAGCTTCTACACCAGCAGCTGTCTTTCAAAGACTAACTTAAATTTTCATCTTGGCATTTGAAATAAAAAATCAGGGCTTCTCTCCCTGAATTCCAGAATAGCATTAGCAGAACAAAGAAAGGTGGGAGATGAAGCCTCCGATGTGGCAGCACTCAGACTGCATTGAAGCAGTTGTTCCAAACTTGGGTGCAATGTGGTAGAAGCCATCTTTCTCTTACTTTGCTGGCTATACAGACTGCATCTCTGTACACTGAAAGAGCAAATACAACTGCACCACCTGTACTTGACATACACATACTGACCTCAATGATGTACTGCTGAAAGGCTATCACAAAGGTTCTTTCTCCCAGTAGTCACATGGTTAATACACTTCATTTCTTTGGAAAGAATCCCAAGGAAAAAAAAGGGACATATCTTAAAAATGAAATATGCTATGGTGCCTTTTTTTTTCCCCCCTTTTGGCCAGAGGCCATGTAATTTTTTTCTGGCTGGCTTGTTCTGTCACAAACAGAATAACCTTTATTGAATGGTCAGCAAATGTGATGGTTTAACAGAGCTACTGTTGTAGTAAAACTGAGGCACCATGATTGCAACCTTGCCCACAGAAGGTAGAGGCTCTACTGGATATTGACAAAGCAACTAAAAGCAGCTGAATGCAACAACCCAATTAACGAAACAAGAACAATTCATGCCTAAAGTCTCTTCCAGGCAGCATTACCAAACAAGACTCCAGTGTATCAAGGCTTGCCTTTTCAACTACACATTTATATTAACTGCAGAAGGAAAAAGGTTGGAATTTCCTTACAATCTGACTTCATCAAAAAGACCAGAGTTCTGGAAGGGGTCCTTTCTCCTTGTAACACTGTGGCAGAGCTGGTTGCTAGAATCCAATAGTATGCAGTGGTCCTTTATTATCTGGGCCACAGCTGATAGAAGAGATACCAACTTCTTAATCCTCCACATGGAGTACAGAAAGGTTTGCTTTCCTGGCAGGAGAATTTTTTGTTATTTAGCTTAATGAATTTTGGAGCCTTTATCCTGTGGGTTGTGTTTTTTTTGCTTTGAAAACTGAATACAATAAGGAAAAGGTCTCATCAGCTTTAACAGGATTGCTGTCCTAGTATTTGTAAGGACTAATGTAAGAATGAACAATATATGCCATCAGGGCTAAGAGATATGACAGCCTCAACATTAGATATTGTTTAGGTTCATCTACTCTATCTGCAAAAACACACTCACCACTAGAAGATGTAACTGTACCGTGGCCTCATTTGACTCCTGTGGTGCCACAGTACTATCCATCTTCTGTATGAGACAAGACAAAAAGAGATTAGGCTGACTATCTGGTAAGTACCATGCAAGAAATATGACAGCAAGCAAACCTGACTACTTCTTGTCTGATGGTTCTTGTGTCTGGTAAAACCTATTCTCAATAGCCTCAGCTCTTAACTAGCTCCTCACAATAGACATGGTTCAGACATCTGTTTCCAATTATCATTCCTGATGTGAATACAAACTAACACCTGGGGCAAAGGGAAAGCATCTCTAATTTACATGAATAAAATGTTATCACTCCATTTGCTAACTTGTTGCTTAAGTGACCACTGTTTAAGGAGTCTACAAAGATAATGCAAAATGAACAATATATTACAGTATGCAAAAGTCACGGGGACAAGACTACACTGAACAGAAAATAAAACAAATATCACAAAGTTTTCTCTGCAGCTGAATAATTTTAACCAAAACCTGTTATGTTTGTCCTAGCAAAATGTGTTAATGATAATTTCATGCTTTTTATTCAGGTTATGTTTATACATATCTATAAATGATCAATGGAAGCCAAATAATTTTATATAATGCAGAAGGGCAATAATTCTGTAACGCAATGATTTTTAAAAATCATTGCTAAGTATCCATTTTGCTTTTGCCCCAATTTAACAGGAACATCTATTACCAATATGTTTACAGTCTCTAAACATATGATCTATTGTTATTTAAAGTTATTAATAAAATAAAATGCATGGGTGATAACAATTGAAGTCAGGTATAGAAATACTTCTAGTCAGTAGAATGATACCTTTGTACAGAATAACATGATACAATATTAACTGAGATGTGAAGATTGCCAAAATAATGTCCCAATACATTTACTGTCAGCAAAAAGCAGCGTGTTTATCTCTGGCTGTCTTTTTTGTGAAGTGTGGCCATCGGCCACTCTCAAATAAATTAAAAATGTATCGATGCCCTGAATGAGTCATATATGGACATCTAACCTCATTTATATTAGTGTCCCATTAGCAATTACAGCTTCATTAATTCAGTAATAGAGATGGTGAATTTTTTTCAATTAACATTACATTTACTGGAAGAACAGACCTTTAGGAGAGGAGGGGCCCATGGCTACAAATTAATTTAGGCCAAGTCCAGCTGAAAAGAATGAAGTAAAATACTTCTCAAAATGAGAGTTAATGACTTTTACTTTCAAAATCTAACCCAAGATTCAAGTGAAGGTCAGTCCTGAACTAGACCAGGCCAGAATTTTTACAGATAAGCAAATATTTTTAATCTTTGTCTAAAAGGAATTCTGCAATTTCTATTTCACTCAACATTTCCCAGTCCTCTTCAGGTTCTACTTGACTTCAACAAAATTTTCTTTCTAAGCTTTAATTCTGTCAGGCAGGAGAGAAAATCAACATTTGTACTTATGTTGAAGAATCTAGTGCTATATTATCACAGAATAAAGTAGAAAGCCCTAGAGAGGAAAACAGAAATATCTGTGAACAGTAATATGAGAAGCAGGTACCATACCAAGGAATATTCTGTGAAGGACAGTCATTAAAAGACTAAAACAAGCTTTCAGCTTTTCTTTAACAAATATGTCCATAAAAAACCCTGGAGGATACACAGAAAACATTAGAACATCATTTTTATTAGTTTATGGAAAACTAGTTTCCCTTGTGACACAGCGATTCCTGGTTTTATTGCTTCTAGACTCCTGTCCCTGTATGACAATTGAGGCTACTATTTCATCATGCTGTAACTCATATAAATACACCTCAAGTAATGAAACTGAAGCTAATTCTCAATTTTCAAACAAAATGTCCACTGAAGCCTCCCCATTTCCCTTCATTCTAGTGTAAGAATCAGCAATTACTTGTTTAAAGGAGTTCTCTAGAACCGCCATTGTGGTAGATGCTGTAGAAACAGAAAGTAAAGATGTATTCCCTTCCCACCTTCAGCAATGACTGCAGGTTAAATACAATAATTAAGTGGATTTCTACCATCTGACCTCAAGAGTGGTATAAAATGTGACAGTCAAAATATTACAAAGTGGCCCATAATAAACCTTCCCATTATTGATATAAAGAACTCATTGTTCTTAAGCAAACATTTTAAATAGTATCCATTATTCATGTGAAATCTTAAAATTTACCTACATGAGATTGGGAAAAAAAGAATACACTTGAATATCAAAATCTGGAAGAATATTTCATCTTCTTTTGTAATGATGATTTTGCACAAGATTTCAACTCTGTGTTACAATTCTGTTGCTTCAAATGGACCTATCAAGAAATTATTTTTAAACACATAAGGTCAAATCTTCACCTGTGCAAATCTGTACTGCTTTACTTCAAAGAAATACAATGATTAGCTTTTGATATACTCTGAGGCATATTCTGATTTCTATACCACTGAACCAACTTGGTTACGTTGAGAAGCAGTCTGAATTCCCTGCAGTAAGTTTTTATAGGCAGAGGGAGGTCACTGAAGTCACAAAACAACTATCTGCAGAAAAATGCAAATGAATATCCCATAAACCAGGACTGGGTCTATGCAAAACGAGTAACACTTAAAACATAAGAACAAATAACATAATTGTTTCTATTATCTTTTTATCCTTAATTTTCATAGGAGACCAAATAAAGTATTATGAGGATGCAGCTGGCATCTAAAATTCATTAGAAGATAGACGATGATGTGTTTATATTGCCTAATGTGGCCAGTTTTTGAAGAAGGTCAATTCAGAGTTTACTTAAATTAAATGTAAATCATAATGGTCTACAGCTGCGTGCACTCAATATGTTTGGTTTCATATATATTATTAATGAAAACTCAGTGGAATTCTATACGCTGGTGTTCTTATTTATGTTTCCAGATGCGTACTTTCAGAATAATAGTTAAATTAATGGAAATTACTGCTATATAAATGGGAATTAATAATCAAACAGCCAAGATGAATATTTCCTTCTAAGGAAACAGTGCTTTAATGCATAAATATTATTATATGGCTCATGTCAAAAGGGAAGCATTGCTTGGCCTTTTGCATTCTGATTGCTGTGTGCAGCTACTTTTCTCTGATTCATGGCATAAGGAAACCATGCAAATCAAAATAGTCATTATTCAAACATATGCCATTCACATCCATTTTGTTGCTTTCTTTGAGAAGTATAATTAAATGGTTTCAGAGAGGACAACTACATAATACAATATACATGCATCATCTAAAGCCACAATTTTCACTTTCATCAATGTATCTAAAACAAGACAAATAAGCAATGAAACAACCCTGAAAAATCCTTCAGGGCACCAAATTCATGTTAAAATAAGGAAAATAACTATCCCTTTTATATTATTAGGTTTTTCTGACTAAAACAGGACAACTGTCACACTGTGATGAACGTGTTTCAAATGTTTGTGTTCAAACTGTCTCCTTGATGTGGAATATCTCCAAAACCAACACATACATTAATGTAACAGAAGCAGTTCTTTTGTAAAGCTTTTTTAAAATAGCATAGCATGAAACTCAAACTGTCAGTGCATAAATTACTGCTGCCTTGAGGCTGCAATAACTTATGCATCCTTGTATTCACCCCTCATATACCTCCTCTGTCAAAGGGAAGCTCAGACCTCCCCTCCCACCTCCACCTCTCCACCTCTTTGTGGCAACCGTTACAATGCCATTAAAAATAGGTTGGCTTGCCCATTACTTGTGTAGGTGAGGGAGCAAAGAACTGCATAATTAATGGCAGAAAAAAACAAACAGGAGGGTTTGGGTTTTTACTTTAATGAAATCTCTGCAAAAATATTATTACAGTAATTATGTGTTCATATAACTCATTATTTGTCTACAGATAGGCATAATTTGATTTTACTTCTTTAATAAAAACTTGATCAAATTTGAGGTTATCATTGACAGTTCATGGACAAAGCCAACTGATCAATAATGTTAGTAATACCAAGCAATAGAAAATTTTATCTCCAGAGCAATTACTGACCCTGATGTAGCCAGCTGAAAGGTTTGATCTTGCTGAGCCAAACAATGTCAGAAGACTGGCTTCTTTATTTTTCATTACCCTCTTTTTTGCCCCTTTATTTTTTTTTTCCTTTAAAGAATAAGGCCTTATCTTGCTAATAAAAGATATGCCAAACTACACGAACTGACAACTTGTATTTGCTCCTAAATAATAATTTCCCCTTTTTTAAGCAGACAGAAAGAAAAACCAGTAAGAAATAAGATTGTAGCAAATAGCACTCTCTGATCTGCAAACACATTTACAATATACTTAGTCTTAGGAGCAGATCACGACACAATCCAATCTAGACTATGATGGTGTTATGTGTACATAATGCTGGCAAAAATAATTAAACTGCACTGAAGGGATTTTATACTGCAGTTCTGACTTAAACTCATCAAATTAAATTCTTCATGAATTAATGCACATAGATTGAGGTCAATGTAGTATATGACTTTGACATTTCATAAAGATGAGTGTCAATTATGGATTCTTTCATATATTTTAGATGGCTCAGCAAGACATAAAGGTAACTGAAAATTACATCCAATATTGTTTATACCTTAACTTTATCCAACATTTTAGTTTATGTTATGAATTCACCCATTAGAACCACCCATACTTGGGTATTAATGACACTACTCGTACTGAACTGAAGGCACCCAAGAGTTTTAATAAATGCTTTCCCATGTTAATTCTGAAATGATCTCATTATTTTTATTTCACCATGAGGATCACAGTACAAATTTACAAGGCCACATATAGCCTTTCCTGCAAAAATGGCAGTACTGTGCCCTTTGAGTGATTAGCGTGAAACACCTTGCTCAAAAATACACCTGAAAGCGTCTGCATTATCTGCCAGACTTACCTGATGTTTTCAGAGTATTTAAAATATTCTGAAGTACCCAGAGAAAAATCTTTAATGACTAGAGTCATGCATTTCCTCTCCGGAAGTCTTCTTAACTACGACTCTGAGATGCAGACAGGTTAAGAACAGCTCAGAGCCACTGTCTTTGAAACTGCTTTGTACGCCACACCACAAGGAGAACATGAAAGGAGCAAAAAGGCTTTTCAGTGATCAGCAGCCACTTCATTAGGCTAGACTGGAATAGCCAGAAGTGGATTTTACTTTACAAAGAGGAAAAGATCCTCAATTAAATGCTCACAACCCCCAAGTGCTGATTAAAAAACCACCACAACCAAACAATGCAATTTGGATATCTTTGGCCTTGGGTAATATGGATCAATGCAGTGTATGGAGTGGTCATGATCCTTTATAAACTCTGTCCGAGTATAATTGGGCAGATTATCAAAGTTGAATTATTGCTGTCCTGAACAGTAACACAGAGTGGAGAAATAACTCAAAACTTCATAAGCAGCAGAAGAAATGCTATAAAGATATTAGCACTTTATGCAAATAGTCCTCCTACACCTGCTCTGTGCACACTCCTGGCAATCACTGCATATTATTATTATCAGCATTGACAAAAATATCCCCAAAGCAAACAACACCTCAGTAGCTCCTAAGAAACCTTAACAATCACTGCCTGGTATCTGTTAACCTTTCCAGATTGATGCTGTCTTATCATGTCAGCATGGAACTGCTAGACTCACAGCTCACCAAGCATTCAGCTGTAGCACAGATCACCGCACTAGGGCATAGAACAGAACTGAAATTGTGTTTACAGTAGTTGGAATTCTGGCTGATGAAATTCTTCAGTTTCTGACATGATGTATTAGCCCACACTGCTCACTAAAGTGCTACTACCTTGGCAAAAGCACCTCACCTTACTTAGGCTTCCTCTCATTCACCTGGAGGGAGCACAGATGTACATGCAGTCCAGACTTGGTAGCACACCTGCTTCACAGAGCACTGCCTGAGGAATCTGGCCCTAAAAACCTGAATGAGAAACACTTCAGCAATAAAGGGGATACTCTGCTGTTGTAAGAGGTGACAACTCTGTGCTTAATCACTTTAACAAACTGAAGAGAGGCTCTGACTAAATGCTGCTGTGCAGTGCAAATCACTGACTGGTGATTTGCTTCTTTGGGCTGCTGAAACCAAGGTAAATCCTTCTAAGAGCAAAGCAACAGGCTGTGAACACGAGCTCAGGATCAGGAGGAATAAAACCTCAGGTCACCTTCCTCCTCCGATGATTCCTTGCACCATGAATCAAAAGCAAAAGAGGTGGTCAGGAAAAGCTACGCATCTAGAACTGAAGAAATGAATAATTACCTGTTACCGAGTATAAAATTCATGTCAGAAACTTTTCACTTATTTTCTTTAGAGATTAAAACTGAATCAATTTATGGAGCTATTTTTCATTCCAGTGTACTAGAGTAGTACACTGTCTTATATACCTT
Source organism: Agapornis roseicollis (assembly GCA_002631895.1). NCBI lineage: Eukaryota > Metazoa > Chordata > Aves > Psittaciformes > Psittacidae > Agapornis > Agapornis roseicollis. The sequence continues at coordinate 146,069 of NDXB01019776.1, read as the reverse complement.
CTGAAATGCATGCTCACAGTGCTGTCCTACTGTGAATTGCAAGAAAGACAGTTTAAAAAAAGAAGAAAAAAGAAACAAGGTGTGATTTAAAATGTCTCATGAGGAACCAGAGAAAAACCTATCTCTGCAAGAGAAAAATCCTTTATAAACTCCTTAACCTAAATACAATAGGAGGTCATTTTACCTGCCAGCTGAGTGGGTTTGTCATAAATGGATTCACATTTATTTTTCTTCTATAAAGCATTTGTGTCATCTTTATGCTTACTGAGACAGCTGATACTTTCTGGGAAGAAAAAAAAGCATATGGTCAAACTAGTTTGGTAAATTCTCTGATGCCTGAAAGAAGAAATTACATCTAAAAGGTCCAAGTGTCCCAGATGAAGGAAAGTACTGAAGCTCTAACTGAGCTCTAACCCGTGGATTTGTTCATGTAAACTTCATTGCAAACACCATTTGATTAACTACCTTAAATGCAGAGCTTCTTAGTAATCAATTATGCATCTCTTCAAATGTTCAATTTATTTTCCAGGTGAAGAAATTCATGGTAAAATTTAAGGTAATTCCTGTTTTGAGTATGAAAACCTGTTTTTCAGTTTTATCTATGGCCACTGACTTCCAGTATGACAATCTGCACATCTTGCAAGTCAAAGCTATCTGTGATTTCAACTCAAGAAAGGTGTTTTCATATACTTAAGTAGAAGAAGATCAGGTCCTTTGCATATAGGAATTCTTTTCTACAGCCTTCCCTTCTAGTTTGAAAAGTCTCATCTCTTCCCTGAGATCAACACATTCCACCCCGTCTCCTCTGGTTCCAAGCAAAGACTTTCCATCTTCTCTAAGGCTTGGCTTTATGTCAAGTCCTTCAGAGCAAAAGGGCCAGCAACCCCTCTCATGTACCTTTTCAGTCCTTCTCCCCTTCACCTGCCCTTGGAAATTGTCTTGATCTTTGGCTTTGTTTCAAGAAATCTGGAAATTTGAGATTCTGACCATTTAAGCCTTGCTGATGCACACATAAAATCAACCGAGAACAAAGGCTTCTGCCACTTCACTACCTGTGCGTACAATAAAAAAATTAAATGCTATGGCTATGCCAAAAGTTGATAAACCATGCATATTTATGAAAAACTAAATATTTAAATGCATGCATTTACACAAGTCAGATTATAAATACAACAATTTGCAGAAGTCTCCAAGGCATGGGTGAACAATGCTGCTACTTCTGGTGTTTACTACAGAAGATATTTAGGGTCTCAGCGTATGCTCCTAGAAGCTCTAGCTGCTTTTACTAGGACCGTGAGGGTATCACACATCCTACTTTAGCCTTCCATAAATTATTTACACAGGACTTTCCTGTTCATACTCTGTACCTTAAATGTTCTGACGTAGTTTTATAAGCCCATTTCACCTGAACTGAGGTCAGATTCTGATGCTCTCTCAGCTGCAACCAGATTCACACTCAGTGGATCACCACAGTCTTGCTGTGGTGTTCCTCCCCACGGATGGGCTGACACACTTCCTTATTCTCAAGGGGTCCATGGAACAGACATAAATTTGTTGTTCATGTGCAGTTACTCTACTTGTTGGAAAATACTGCTAACAGTAGTGTGTGCTTCAAGGGATGCTCAGGCATTTTGCCTAGGCATCTCAGCAACAAACTGAACCCATTGTGCATACTCAAAACTTGTAAAGAGGCACAAAGCTAAAGTACAGAAGCCTGCCATGAGCTCTATGCTGTTGGTCTTCAGCTGTCTTAGCTTTGACAGTATGATACATCCCATGCTGGATGACTTTCAAAGGTGATTCACCCCTCTTGTTCATAAGCTAGAAAAACGGTTTAAGTGATTACCGGGGTAAGCTAAACAAATAGCAGCTAATGTGAAAGATCAGGAGAAAAATGCTTAAAGCTCTCAGTCCATCCAAACCGCAGCCAACATCCCTTCTCCCACACAGGGTCTCAATGTTTGTTTGGGGAAGAATCAGTAAAAGGGCTTTCTTCCGTATCTCTGTACCATGGAGACCAAGATAAAAGGAATCCATGAGATTGTAGAGATTACAGAGGAAATAAATGCAGACAGATTATCAAAAGCTAGATTTAACTGTCGAGGCTCAGATTATTCCTGAACATATCTAGGCAGCAAAATCAAACTGCAAAGCAATCCTGGAATATTTCAGTAAAGGTTCTGGCATGTTTCCTGAATAGAGCCTTAGTTCATACATTATACTGCTGAAAGCAATGAAGCAATGTGCCCTAAATAAGAATGTCAAGATTTGCCTCTTTGTCAGGGTAAATTACTTATATTTCATACAAACATTGCTAAGTATTTACAACTTTCCATTCTATATAAATACAAATTCTAGGCATTCCCGAACAGCTGACAGTGAAACAAATGGGTAATTTTCCTATTGCACATAACTACACGAAGTATGATTGTTCTTTTAATCGAAATAATGGATGTTCTAACCAACAGGATCATTACACTGTGTGTGCTCTCCAAGCTTGAAAACTTGACCTGACATCGCATCCTTTTAAGCAAAGCCACAGAAAAGATGCAATGCTTTGTGGCCATGCTGCAAGTTGCCTTTTGCAGAAATCATGACTGAGATGAAAATTTCTGGATGGCAGCTACTGGGGCACGAGTCTTAAATGTACAGCCCTGTGAAGCCTGTTCCTGTGATGTGGAGGCTGAGCTTCAGCTTGGGAGTTCTTGCCAAGATTTTATTCTCTGATGTGCATTTCCCAGTACATAAAGAATTGGGAAATGGGACAGCTCATCTACATAGCTACCTAAAGGCTAGCAATTGAGACTGTCTACACGTCACCCCCATGATCCTGGGCTGCCGTCCAAAATACTCCTGAAAAGAGCCAAAAAACTCAGAAGAATCAAGGTTTGCAGTAACTGTTTCTGTCTTGTCATCATTAGTTAGGCTTCCAAACATGTTTTGTATGTTGCATTATTCTTCACCACAGACTGATATTTACAGAAAATAATGTCAAGATTTTAAATCCTTTCATACTTTTGAAAGTGTAAGCGAAATAAATCACATCAACCTTACAGAGGCAACTGAGAAGAACTAAACAGGTATAAACATACTAGGAAACAAGAATTATCATTTCAAAATGGAACAAGCCCATGTTTAATTCTGAGAAAACTATGAGCCAGCTTTAAATCCTCTTTCCTTCATGCAATGGATTCAGACTGATTCTTCACTTGGTGGAATAACTCCCCTGCCCTGAAGAATAAACATGTTAATGAACAGCTCAGCTATTGATCTTTTTGACATTTGACTGTTCAGCAGGTGCTGAATTCAAGGTTTACTAATGCTGGTGTAGCTGCTACCATCAGTTTCATTTTTCCCTTTACTGGGGAATGATCTTTATAAATGATGATAAAACTTCCTGCCATGAAGAAAGACAACACAGAGTTTAACAACTGAGCTATGTGGAAGGAGGAGTTCTAGTTCTGTTGCACCTGTCTGCTCATGGAAGGTGCTTATAAGCGGGAGTCATTCTGTGTTGCACTGTATTTTTTTTAATTGCTGCTTTCAGCATCAGTCCACCCCAACCTGATATTCCAAAATCCCTAGGAATCCACCAGATACTAAAGCAGTCTTTTTACACTCCACAAAAATTCATCTTACCCAGATGTTTTGCAAAAAATGTTATGTTCTACATATCAGTAATTTTCAGTGCAACTCTAATTTCCTAAAAGAAAAAAGAAAATCCATCCATTTAATTTTGTGGAAGATATAACAGGCCTGGTTCTACATACCACTTCTTTTATCAGCTGCAATCTTCCATTCCCCAGGGAAAGCAGTACAGAAGTGTCTTGTCCTTTGACAGCAATAGATAACTAACCTCATTTTGTAAAAGCAGAACTAAACAGAAGAGTTATTCTTTGTCTTCAGCAGAAGCAGTGAATCAGACCTCATTGCCTTGTACTAAACCTAATTTAAGGCAATTTGATGCCTTATGCCTAATCATCAAGAAGCTTAGTTGTAACTCTTGGGGTGTTTTTGGCTCTTTACCTGGCATTTCTTTATGCAACATAGCACCAGAAAGTTTTATATCTAAAAGGAATAGGACCAGTCATATTTTCTGAAGCTGTACTTTCAGACCTTCTGCATCCTTACCCATCCATTATGATTCAGGTCAAATTTTTGTGCTTTTTGGCAGCAAGGATTAAAGAAGTAATTGCTTTTAAAGCAGGTATTTTCAACTCTTCTTAGCTACATAACCTGGGGCTTTATGAGAACACTTCTGTGCCTCAGACTTCATCTAGCCAGTGTTAACCAATTAAAAAAATTAATACACAATCAGACAATAACCCTATTTACTAAAGCTTCCTTCTTCCCCATCCTGATTTTAGGTCTCACAAGATACTGACAGACTAAATCAAAACCAGCTAACAGAAAGATTTCAGATTCAGAGAGGTATTTGGTTACAATGCCATAAAAACAGTAATCTATCTGCGCCTCTGTTTAGACTTTGTCTACTCTATGTGTAGGTAGGCATTACACAGTGTCAGTCACTTCCCTGTCCTGTGATGATCTGAAGGAAGTGGATGGTGACTTGATGCACATCACAGAAACCACTTGGTGTGATTCTGTTTAAAAGTCTGCGCACAGTAGATATGACAAATCAAAGCAACTCAGGACAAAATGCCTGTGTCATACTGAGCTGGAAATTGAAAAATCTGTAAAGAACAGTGTTTCTCAGGCAAAAATAAAGTGAAACATTACTTGAGAAATGTTATGGCAATTTAAATAAACAAAAGCTTCAGTGTTACAATCTACCATACCATTTTTGTAATTAAACGAGGAGTACTTCACACTTTCATGCAACATTAAGATGACTATGAAAACCACAAGCTTACCTCTCCACACATTCATACTAGTGTTACTCTGGTTCACTGACTCAGTGGAATAACATCTGATTTACAGTAAAGGAAAGCAAGAAAAGAAACAGACCTGGCAAATGGAAACAGACCTGAGGTTTCTGAAGAAACACAATCCTCAGCATGAGATGCAAAAGGTGACTTTCCTGACAAGTGCTACCCAAATTCTTAAAAGCTTTCTGTATGCAACCCCATCTCATTTCATCCTGACATAATCTTAATTAGTCTTACTGCAGAGAAACCTACTGAGGCAGTTAGCACCATGTAATTAATCAGATATTTTGCACGCATCACAGCAACCAACAGTGTCAACTTCCTGATATGAGTTAATACAAATAGAAATCAACCTTGCCTTTCCCTTTCACATGAACTAAAAGCATGTGGCATGGAATGAACACGTGACTATTTCCTCTATACACTGCTTATGTGCATCCTTCCCTTAGCAGCCATTTCCTAATGCGTCACTATTCTCTGCAAAGTATAATTTATTTTTTCTGCTGGTACAAGGGGAAGAAGAAGCAATTTTGCATTTCCCTTGAATTTCAGTTTCTTCAGAGAAAAATAAGTCCAGCAACTGAGATAAAAAATGATAAGACATAATTCTTGCTGCTGGAATTCATAAACCTCCCACTTTATCTTTCTTTCTGTGTGCTTTAGCAGTTTTTAAGAAACTGAATTTTGCACCTGCATATAAATATACATTTGAGAACACAATCTGCAACAGCCATCTCATAGCAACAGAAAATAAAGTACTTAAAAATATAAACTTATACAACATACACACTAACTCACTGGATCAAAAGCTTCACCACTTATCTATGTAATTGCAGATCTTAACTTCATTCTATTGTTTAAGACTTAGCTTTTGTCTTCATTGCAGGAGCCAAGCATCACAGCATTGTGCCTGATGTCACTGAGTGGGAAACCATATGATTATATGATTTGATGGCAAAGAAGAAAAGAGCCACTGCTTAAGGAAAACAGTTTTATAATGCTGATTCTCCAGTCTCCGAAGCTGAAACTGAAATAGTTTAATATGCAGTAAAAAACCACCAGGAGGTTTACTCAGTTCTGTATGGCATTTGTAATATGCTGCAGTTTTTATTAATTGTGAATACACATCAGTGTTTTGCTTCAGCAGAACACGTTAAAACTGCAAGAACAATTTAGTCCATAACTAATATTCAACATAAAAAGGAGTAGTCTAATGTTTTGTGATTTCTCAGGTTCTTAGAACAAACCAGTGAGATAATAACATTCACAGAAAGGCAGTATTTAAATAATAGTTTATCCCAGGAACTGACAGCAAACTGCTTAGCACTTTCTCTCTACAGTGTTTGTGCCCCAAAGTACCTAAGATAGGAGTTATTAAAAACTGTGACATCGAGCAGTTTCATTTCCAGCGGTATCTCAGCACAGGAACACATACAGCCTATTCAGTACCTGACACAAGGAGACATTCACTATTATTATTGTTCAAATTCTGGGGATATTTTTTGTATTTGAAGGCCTAACACCAGAAACAAGGCAGCCTACTGGAACTGCCGAATGTTTCAGGTGCTGCCATCCATGACTACTGCTCATCAAAGATATCTAATGTCTATTTCTCAGGACCTAATTGCCCTGCGTCTCCCTCCTGTCTGAATCTTCTCAATTTATTTTAATGCTGGAAGCATGCAACAATTATAACTATGATAAGACTGCTTAACCATGATAAGACTGCTAACCAAGTTTGCTTTAACCTAAGTAAATCAGCAGTAACTGAAGATAATTAACTGTTCCTTTGTGTTCCTGTTTTAGCAGATGGCAAATACATTACCAAACAACAGCAGTGTATAGGAAGGACAGCTAAGATGTGATAAGTTTATTCCAAACAACTTCATCAAGCTACCTATATGCACTCATACCTCTTCCATCCTAAAGACACTGCTGTCCTTTATCTTTTAATCCTGAGCTATATTTTGTAATCCCACAGTCATCTGTGCCATCACCTAATTCAGATTTCACTCTCTGACACTTAGGCTGAATGTTTGACCTAATATACAGATAGCATAACACGCATATAAGCCACATCAGGTTCACAACATGACTTTGAATAGTAACTCTAAGACTATGAGTAGGGTGTGAGTAGGCAGGGGCAGACGGCAACAGAGGTAAAGTCAGACTCCTGGGGATAATTTTGACAACAAGAGCTATGTTTTAACCTGGAACTAAAATCTTAGTATGAACAAGGCGAAATGAAGCCTAAGCACAACCTAAACTGTTCCAAAGGGATTAGTCATCATGACAAGCTCATGATTAGACTGTGCCTACCTGAAGATTGTACACACTACGAACTCTAGAAAAATGCAAGTATGAGACTGCAAGTCTTCCCTCACAACTTCTGTTAGTATCTCAGTCTGTCTGANTGTACACACTACGAACTCTAGAAAAATGCAAGTATGAGACTGCAAGTCTTCCCTCACAACTTCTGTTAGTATCTCAGTCTGATAGTTGTATCATGTAGAAAAGTTCTAGAGAAACTCCCACTGTTTTGGATGATTCTTCCAGCTCAAAGTGCCAAATTTCTTATTAGGCATGATATTGAATGACTGATGTATTGCTACCCAAAGCAAACTTTATTAGCCTTGACCACGTTAAGTATCATCAGTACTGGAACTTACAACGTTTTATCACATGCTGTCAGTTTATCACATTTGGCCACATCAAACCATTCTTACTCAGACAAACAACATATTCACAGGAGCTTTCATTTAAAAGTAGACTAAACCAGAAATACAGATGTTTGGCTAGTGATTTTAAAAGATTTAAAAACTAATGACATTCAAAACTTCTCCATACTTTCCTACTTGATGTCACTGCTAGTGTTTTTCAACTCTACAAATACTTAACACCTTGAAAGCACTCTGAGCTCTTGTCATGCAAGATCAGATTGAAAATTTCTAACTTTAACATAGGGTATGTCCTTACTTGGGTGAAAGGTACAGCCACTGTAGACTTGATCTTTATCAATATGAAGTAGCCTAGGGTGTCAGAACTTTGTAATGGAATAGAATGTAAGCTTCTTTGGCTCTATCCCCACCCCCTGGATCTGAAGAAAGTCTTGGAGTTAATCATAAAGCTGGTGAGAAGGGCAGTGGCACACCTATCTGATGCAAATTCTGCACACTGAGAGCGGGCAGCAAGAGATGCTCCACAGAAATATGCAAGATTCCTCACAAAAAATGCTATCTGATGCTGAGATCTCCTTTTGACAGGATTTGCTACCTTTGGGGCTTCCTCATTAAGTATTGGCTTAAATATGAAAACATTGGGCTTAATATAATTTCATTTAGTAAGAGATATCTCTGGTAATTCTTGTAATAAATTCACCTCTGGATATCCATGTGACATATCTAGAGCATCTTTTCTTCAGCAGAACCCTGAAGCATCTTATGCATTATATTCTTAGACCATTATTGATGCCTAGACACCCCCAGAGTATATGTTAGCATGGAGTGTCTTTGTCCAATGACAGGAGAAACGTGCATTTATGTAAAGTGGCGTGGGATTTGCAATGTCACGCACAGCAGAAGGTCTTGCTTAACAGCCTACTTCATGGTGCCAACTTTATTTATTGTGCAAGAACTCAAAAACCCTGGCAAGTGTTGAATCTGCAGCTCCATGGAAACCAGGTATTCTAAATTGAATGTTTATACTGCTAACACTATCCTCCAGACAATCTCTTTACAAATGATCAGTAATATGAAGATGCCTTATTTTCATTTAGCCATTTGTTTCAGTTTCTTCAGAATAATATTGTTTTCTAGGACCATCAGAATATGCTACCTGCATCCAAAAGAAAATTGGGTTGGCCTGCACATACTGTTTCTAGTAATAGTTATAGCAGGTAATGAAATAAAAAAATCAGTTTAAATGATGGTACTTACCCCGTTCTGTATCATAGAGATATACAAACTTTTCCCACTTATAGTGAGTCAAGAGACTCAAAATGGCTCCTTTTAATGCTGGCCGCATCTGGATGACAAACTGCACATCTGCATCTGTTGGGAAGCTGGGTGTGATGAAGGATGTGTGAAGCGCCCCACAAAATGACGTCAGTGTGTTCATTGACATCTGGTCATAGAATCCAAAGATGGCATAAACTCCTCTGGAAAACTGTGAACAGACTAACAAAGACAGGGATGTTAAAATATGACATATAATGAACACAAAAAAAACTTTCAGAAGTATATTTGAAGTAAGCTGTTTAAAAAAATCTTGAAATTGTTCTGTATCATACAGAGGATGGAAAGAATTAATGAGATAACACATACTAATTTCATTGTAGTGTGAGTTTTACCAACTTTGTCACAATTAAGCTGGTCTGAGCACATTTTTGATTGTAGTTTTATCCTGCTACACTGTTAGAATCCACTAATCTATCCATATTGTTTAGAACACAGGATTACATTGCTTGTCCATAAAATACCTTCCCTTTTTTGAGAAACATCTTGAGAACTCTTTTCATAGCTATGTAACAAATGCTGGGTCTGCCTAAAAGTCAAGATGTTAAGATGGAGTTTCCCCTGCTATCCCAATTTGATTCAGATCTTACTCAAAGAAATCTGTACTGTTAATTCCTTTATAGTCGACAACTCTGAAATCTCTGTATGAAACCTCTGTATGGTCTTTTTCAGTGAGAAATTGTGGTGGCTTCTTAACTGAGTGTTAAAATCATTCAGAAGCAATTTGGAAAATGCATGGCTCATCAATGAGCTCTAAACACAAACAAGGAACACGTATTATTGTTTCATGGGACAAAACTCGATATCCCTTAACATGGAGGTTTTTAGTCATTAACCATTCTGGTGTTCTGAGGAACTCATGCAGTACCAGAAAATAATAAAATGCTGTCAAGCTATTTTGTTTCACACGCACTTATCTGGGGAAATGTTTCATTTTCCATACTTTATAGAGAATGAACAATGACCATTTTGGGCAAAAATGTAAGTATTTCAATTTATAAACATGGTCAAGTTCATGGGAGTTGCAGGGAAAAGAGTTTCTTTGCTGTTTAACTCTGCAGAAACAGAGCAAATTTCTTAAGATCATGGGTTCTTTCCAAGGAGGGAGACTGTATCAGGGATAGTGAGGAAGCCTGACATGTGAGATGCTGGGGCCCTGGTCTAGTTGTACAACAGAGATTGTACAACTGATATATACTACAGCATACCAGCACTTCCAAATAAAAACATTTCTGGACCGAGATGAGCAAACCCCCTTTGTAATGAAAATTAGTTTCCCAGAAAATTGTCTGTTCAGCATTAACAATTTCACTTGTCAAGAACTGGATTTAACAATTTCCAACCAGTCCCAATAACCACTTTTGCCAAAACATGGCATATTCAAATTTGCAAAAAACAAGGGGAAGTAATCACCAGTAAAGACGACGACTTTTATGCAGAAATATACAGCATCGTTACTTCTGAAAGTACTATCATGAAACACTTCCTACCATAAATGCTACCATTCAGAATCACTAAAGCCTATTAAAGTCACTTTAAATAGGATTCTCCACAATATCAGCTCATTGACAACATCACAGGTAGCATCCCAAATAGGAAGTCAGGTGTGAAAATCTGATTTCTTCCTGGAGATCCAGATGCCAAAACCAGAAATGCTATTAAGGAATTTCGTTAAGTGTTCAAGTCACTGTAAGTGGACACGACCAGTTGTGGATACTAGCAGCAAATAACAGCTCCTGTAGACAGAAGAGATGCATACGAGGTACAGAGAGGGAATAAGAAATAGTGATTTCCAAAAGAAATGTCTGTGGAAGTTCTCAACCACAGCAGAGAAAAGATATAAAAAAAATCATAATGCAGCAAGAATTTATTCCCAGCGGCATGACTGAGGAATTAAATACACTGTTTCAAAAGGTATTTTGTTAAACTACATACCAGCAGGATATAAAGCAGAAAAGCTATCATAAAAATTATCTGCTGAAGTAACAAATAAAAGGCATTAACTTACAGGTGAAAAAAAGGGAAAAGTAAAGACTACATTAGAAAACCTGGCAGTCTCCAAATCATTTTGAAGGCATGTAAACTCTCTAATTCCATGGGGATATTCACTGAAGTGGGGCCAGCAGAGCTGGGCGTCCTCACATACACTTAGTATCTCACAAATCAGGCTTCTTTTACATACTTATTAATGGCCTAATTCACTAGGTTTTTGTGTAGATTCTGTACTGCAGAGAAGAAGAGCAAGTATTCCAGGAAACAGCCCTTCTTGCAATGCAAACAAAACATATTCTCAAATGCCTCCTGATCCTAAAAACCCAAAGTATTTTAAACGATTCTGGGTTTGCCCATTATTTCTTATCGGTATAAGGCTCAGGAATACTTTTGAACTGTGACTCTACTGAAATCTCCCAGATTTACAGCGGCACATTATCTGAGAAAAGGCCAGAAGGTGGCTCAGAAAGTCTACCATGCTATGTATGCATAGGACTATAATGAAGAACAGAAATTAGGTCTTATTAGGACTGATAGTTCCTACACCCCATACAGTCAGCAGAGAGAACAGGAGCAGCACTAAAGGTAACCGACAGTGGCTGGCTCCAGCATGGACCTGTTCCTCTACACTGCACCGGCAACCTGCTGAGAACTGTTGGTGCTCTTCCTTGTTCTCAAGAGATACAGAACCCGGGCACCGCAGTCAACAGTTTCCAAATGCTGCAAGGTCTTTTTTCTTTGGACAAAATTCTGTCTTGCTTGGCTATTTTAAAACACTGAATTAAGCTGCATCTATTTTCATTGCAGATTGTGCGCTTTTATGCAAAGAGTCCATCCTCAATTTCTGAATTCCCTCTTCCCCCAAAAAAACCAAACCAAACAATCAGAGTCTGTGAACAATCTGACCAGAAGCAGCACATTCACCAGACAATAACAAACAGCCAACACAGAGCTGCTGCTCACATGCAGCATCCTAGTGCAGGTGAGGGCATCTGATCTGGCCTTACTGATATTTGCAACCTTTTTTTACCTAAAAATCCTGAAGGGTTATCAACAATGTCTTCCACCAAGTGCACCCCCCTGCCCAGTCTGATTACCCCTTGTTCACATTTGTATTCACTGCAGATCTTCAAGATTTAACTCTTTTCCAGGCTGTCTTCTGTTAGTTTTGAAAACTCTTAATCCCTTAAACTCCTCTGCTTATTTCTTCTTGATTATCTATTCCGTATGCACTGTTGGGTGCTAATTCTATTTTACTTGCCCCTTTTTAAACACAAATAAACTGTTGTTTTGATAAGGAGAAACTAAAAGGCCAATTTTTTTGGTTCTCGATGTTCATTTGCATTTCTGAACTCAGAGCTTTGTAGTGTTAGGTCTTTTGTTTAGTTTGTGACCTAATCTCCTCCTGTGTGACCAGATGAATTTAATGAACACCCATGAACTCACGGCGATAACGTTACCTGTTTTCCAAAAACCAAACATGTAATTACAGTCATTTTAATGGCACTATTGTTCTAACATCACTAATCCACAATCAAAATTTAAAACAGGCTTTAAGCTCTTTTTTGCAAACTACTTTCTATTGACAATCACGACAATCCTCATGTTTGAGTAAGAATTTTGGTATTTTTCCTTAATTAATCACAGTTGATTTGTGTTTGTTTTTCCTTATTTGAACAATGCAGATGGTCAAACACACACTTTGGCTGCTAAAAAAGTGATTTGGACAAATCTTGATGCAACACATTCCTCAAAAAAAAAAAAAAAAAAAAAAAAAAAAAGGGGTTGGGGGGAATAGGCTAAGCTATAAAAGTCATTCACCAAATTTAAATCCAAGAATTACGGTTCAACTAATTCACTTCTTCATGACTTCATTTCCTTTACACTGCGCAANGTAGCAACAAATTACAAAAAAAAAAAAAAAAAAAAAAAAGAGGGTTTTTTTGCCTTTATGAAACTGCTCTTAATTATAGATTATTAATACCATGGATGCGCACCTGTTTCCAAAGACAGCACACAGGCAGGTTTCTTTATAACCTGATGTGTTAAAGTTGCAACCTCCACAAACAAGGTACAAAGCAGCAGTAATCTAACAGGGGATAAGCTATTGTTTTAGCATTAGGTGCAAGGTGAGTATTTATTAATGGAGATTGAACACTGTTCTCAGAGTAAGTCAGCTGCCACACACCATCATTTTCAGGAGAGGAAGGGATGGTATGCCAGAAGCCTGTGAATTCTCAAGCATGTCAAGAGAAGACAAGGAACTTTCAGGTCATGACAGACTGGTGTTTCATGTCAAGGAAGAAAAATGATGCTCAGAATCAGTGATCACAGTGGGGAGCAGAATTTATCTCAGAATGAAGAAAGGATCTTGGTTTCTGAGCCATCCTAAACACCAGTGTAACTCAACGAACACAGCCTCCTGTTTTGCTAGCAGTTCTATCGTCTCCCCAGTCAAATTAGGCTCACCACAGAAACCTGCTAAGATTAACCAGATGTGGTATTTTTTCACTCAGGCTCCAGGCCAGAATCTCAAAAGATACCCCATTTTACACAAGTTATTTTGTCTTTTTAAAAATTAAGTTTTACTTTCTAATGGTATTTAGTTCTACCTTTTAGTGACTGTGAGTACTCCTGACACAGTAAGGCTGTACAGGCTCTGACATTTTTAGTGTCTATTGCCTGGAAGCTAAAGTTAAAACTTCCCTGACACCCTTTTTCTTTTCCTTTTTTTTTTTCTTTTTACTTCCAGTTTTAATACAAACAACTGGAGCATTACTAGGAACATTTACAAGTAGCTTCTGATTTTGCTTGTTTAAAGAAAAAATGTATAAAGCCAACAAAAGAAATTTGGTAATGGGTGGATCTTAATACACTATTTCTATCAGATGATATCATAAAAAGTGACTTGTAAAAGTTGGCAGGATGCTCCCAAGTGTGCCACAGTGTGTTTCCACCAGGGGTGTAACAGCCTCGTAGGTTTGGAATCAGGGGTTGGGGGTTGCAATATGTCAAACACTACTCCTTCTTCATTACTGTTTGTATAGACAAGTAATTTCCCCTTTGTCCATATCAATTTCTCATAAAGTAGGCCTGACAAAATTAACCCATGTCAAAGAGGCACTGTGAGGCCTGCCTTACTGATAACCACATGGCTCTTTGGAATGAAAGGCACCTTAGGAGCACAACCACAGCTGGCATTATTGTGCATTGCTCATACCAGTTCCTCACTTCCATGTTCTATGTTTCCCTCAGCTGTGAAATTTTATTCCCTCCACTTTCTTCTGCCAATTGTCTTGGATTCCAGACAATTCTCACTCCAGCCTCTGCCAACAGACTAATGGGAGTACTTTATAATGGAATAATCTGCAGCATATCTCAGAGCAATTGCTATTTTCTATCTAAGGCTCCATCCTATGGCTTCCTTGCTGTAATAATGCAAGAGTTATCATTACCTTCACTTCATATAGGAAACATATAGGTTCTCAGAGAGACTGAGAATGCCTCTGCTGTTTCCTTTCTCTTCCGTTTTAATACCCCAAATGAAAAGGCATACCCTCTTTACCTTGAGCTCTCAGGAGCTCAGCACAGCAGTGTCCCTGAAGACAGAATAAGATACTTTTGGGGGGCTCCAAGCAATCAGACTTGAGAGCTTCCTTTAAAGACAAACCCATCATATTAAAAACTACAAAAGAAGTAACTGCATTTACCTATAGCCAATAAAACTAGCTTTTTCATTTAAACTTTTAAAACACAGAATTCTGCCAAGAAGAAAATACTCCACTGAGTTGTTTAAAATTCAGTTGAGAAAACAACAAAGCATTTCTGAAAACAGCCATTTCTGAAACAGTTAATAGTGAAAATTGCTGGGGATGGGAAGGAACCAAGGAAGTTACAACTTGGAACAAGATACAAACCCTCCTGAGATATTTGCTATAAGATCATCTCTCATTCTACCTAAAAAAGGATGTGCTCTTACAAACATAAAAAAATCCCCCAAACCAAACCAAAAACCCCAACCCAAAACCTCACAGGAGAGCCCAGAACAAAATTATGGTTTACTCATGTTTATTTATGGCAACAGTATTCTCAGTGAAATAACTGAAGTATGTTTCATCTAGTTCTCTTTATTCACAACCACTCTGCTTGCTTTGTTCTGTCTAGTGCCTTCTTCAAACATGCACAGTTCCTTCAGTATGCATTTCTTTTTAGAAGAGCCAATAAAATAAAACCAATAAATTCAGGCATTGGGAGGGTTATTAGTAAATTGCAAATGAAATGCATAAGGATTAATCTACTCACATTTTACAAACGATTTACTGGAAAGCAATCCAAAACAACAACAGGCATCCCCAAACATTCTCTGGTCAAGATCCCATTCAAGATTAATTTTGTTACCCCATCACAACTCCACTATTAAATGAGTCTTTATTTCTTACCCATTTTTCAGAACAGCTTTTGAACCCCGATCACAACTACAGCTCCTGGGTGCTGTACAAATGCATTACTACAACCTTAGTTTCCTCAGTATGCCAAATTATTTATGACATACATGACTCAACTCATTAAACTTTACACATTTTGGCCTTTATATATACTACTACAGTTCAATAAAACCCTAACAATGTACATGAATTTGCTGCGTGCTGGATCTTCCCTTCACACTGAAACATTTGTGTGATTTTTATGAGCGCATGAAAAATGTCAGCTTGCAACAATAAAACTAGGCCACATAGGTTGCAACGGTGCTAGTAGGGATACCAGCAGCACCAAGTCTCATGCACACCATAATACCAATCGATGCCTGTCAAAAGCTGCAATGACAGCTTGCAAGAAAGAAGTGTGTATCCAAAGTCAGGTCCTTCCTGGCAGAAAGGCTGACCAAGGCCCAGTTTCAGAAAGCACTCACAAAAAGGTAGCTGAAGTTCATTCTTGTCAGATGTACGTTATCCATTAGCATACACTCATATAAAAGGTAAACCAGGATCAAAACCTCTCTGTCCCCAAACTGCCAATTTGACCTATAGGCAAATAAAAGCTTTGGTATTTAAAAACCCCTAGCTAATGCATTTAAACTGTCAATCACAAGGACATCCTTGAGCACCAAGCTCTAAGCCAGAAAATCAGGCTGAACAAAACCTTGATTGTCCCAAGAAAGCTGTGCTTAGCTTTCTGAAAGGTCAGAGAACATATTGCAGGTCGCCTGAGTAGCTTGCAATAGGCTATGCTACTTGTGCTACTATTATCTACTTGCTTACCATTTAGTTCCCAAGCTGTTTCCAAACCTAACAGTACATAGTTTGACCTACTGCTATCTTTGGGCTACTGGCCACAAAGCTAGAACAATAAAAAACTGTAGAACCTTGATGAAACTTAAGCAGAAGTGGAGCATCTGGTCCTGCAAATCTACCAAATTATAATGTAATGCTTTACTTTTTATTAATTAAATAAATAAACAGTTGTCATTCAGAATCTCTGTACATACATACAGCTCATTTCTGATAATGGAAGAAACCAGGAGTCAATCCATGCACTTTCCAGGAAAAGTGACTGCCTTCTATCAGTAGTCCGAATTATAAACAGATTTTGTTTAACTGGGATCGCTATTACACACTGATTTTATAAAATACCATGGATGCATTTCTTTTGGAAGGCTATGAATCAGGTTATCATGGCTCAGTTTGAAGAATAATCTATTGGAGTTTGAGGGAAGCATAATAGGGGTTTAAAGCTTAAATGGATTAAAGGCAAGAGGAGGCATTGTACATGCTATAAAAATCAACTTTTTTGAAGATGATTTAAGAAATATGGTATTTGAGGACTATACTTATGTCCTGACCAGAATGATACTTTATCTTGCTTGTGTCTTTACAAGATGGAGCTCAAGTTCTCAGATCAGGCACCGCAAATTATAGCCAAGTTTTCTATTTTAAACCCATCCTGGCAAGCCATGATTTTCTGCTGGAATGAGACCACTTTCCATCCTGATCCCACCACCCCCACCAATAGCTCACAAGGGAGAACTCCTTTTAAAGGGAAGATATCAAATACATACCACACAGTTTAAAACAAAAAGCTCTAAGAAAGAAGTATGTAGCACTGCTGCAGAACTCAGATTTAAATGCTGTGGATTTGTGTTACTTTTGAGCTCTTCCGCTTACTGCCTACGCTGATCCTGACACCAAAGGATCACGTAGGAGGTACAGCAAGAGGCCTCTCTTTGTAGACAGTTAAACTCGCTGCTGGAGAGAAATGGAAAGGCATCGGTCCCTGCCTCTGTGCTTTGATGAAGAGATGATTCTGCTCAGTTTTTCCAGGATGATCAATGCCTTGCCAGCAACAGCAGTGTGCTAAGCCAACGCTCTGCTTCTGATGGGCAGCTCCATGATCCTGGATGGTTAAAAGTTCAAGCACTGGCCTCAAGTTTAGGGAGCAGTAGAGATTAAACATGTGGATGTAAGGCTTTTGCCTTAAGCCTTTGAGAAAAGGCTTAGTCTATCCTATACACATAACACTCCCTTCTTCTTGAAGCATGGCAGATGAGCTAACAGCTGTGTGAGGGAGCCAGAGGACCTGGCAAAGTTCTCCCCAGGAGAGTCTAAATATATTCACAGAAAACAACGATCATTTGTGTTCATATCCAAGACTCCAACTCCTGTTTCCTGACTTTCCTGTTTCATTTCTCTGCAGAAACAGGGAGAGTGCGCATGTAATTCAAATATGTAACACACGCTTGAGTTAAATAACTTGTTTCCATCTGTTGTACCATTTCAAATGCTTCTCATTTTAATCTGCTATGTTATGGCAGCATGCTGTGATCACTTTGGATTGTAACTGTATCTTATTTTCTGAAGCGCTTTTCTAAACATGTTGGCCAGAGGAAAAATATGAAAACCCCTATTCTTTCAAAAGTTATTCACTTATAACACACAATGAAATTTAGCAGCCATTTACTTACAGGCAGCCAATGTACTCTATGATAATACTATAATATTCATATTATAATAAACACATAGTAACATTTAACAGTTTAACATAAAATCATGAATGTTTCTATAATTCTACTCAAACTAATAAACTAGTAAGAGCTCCACAAACCACAAAGTACTCTGCCTTGGAACAAAAAGACATGGTCGAAAAGGTTTTTTAATGTGAATTCAACAAGATATGGTAGACCAGGGAGTATCCAAGTAGCTATTGTTACCACCTTCAAAAACATTCCATCTCTTGTATTTCACCACTAGTTTAAACAATGGGCTAAAAGAAAAGCAAGTGCTTTGTAGTATGAAGTAAATAAGTCACACCCATGAGGAAACAGCAGCATTCTATAGATGAGGATGTAAGGCAGAATGCAGGGCTGAATCAAAGCACAGCAGTTAAAGGCAATACTGAGCCTCAGAGCTGCAAATCAGCAGCAGCTGTCTCCAGCACTCCCATACTCTGAAGGGATTTCTTATTTCATTGGAACATCCCAGTATGGTGGAAGTAAAAAAGGCAGAGGCATATTATTAAATGTGTGCTTGTTCAGCAGATCCTTCCCTGAGTGATTTCAGAAGTTGACTTCATTCTGGGCTACTGTGGTGAAAGGCAATAAATCAAAACAAGGCACTGGCAGTGTGATGAAAGATGAGCCGAGACTGCTGAGGTGGTGCCATTTACAGGCCTGTGAGGGTATATTACAGAGGGTGAGAAAGAAGAGGCAAAACAGCAAACACAACTGGAATCACTGAACTGGGTAAAATTCACCATGAGGCAAAGGCCAAGATTAAGGTTGTCCAAGGAGAAAGGGTATGCAATCGCCAAAACAGCAGCTGTGAAAGCAGCCTCCAACTCTGGAGGCTTTCCAGTTGGCTCTATGTATGCAGAGCATGGTATTGGCTAACAGACAGCTCAGTTTACCCAAAGCAACAGTCCCCAACACTTTCCTAAATGCTCTGCAATAGCATTCCAGCAAGCACTGTCATTGCAAGTACATCATAGAATCACAGAATAGTTAGGGTTGGAAAGGACCTTAAGATCATCTAGTTCCAACCCCCCTGCCATAAGCAGGGACACCTCACACTAAACCATGTCACCCAAGGCTTCATCCAACCTGGCCTTGAACACTGCCAGGGATGGAGCACTCACAACTTCCTTGGGCAACCTATTCCAGTGCCTCACCACCCTAACAGGAAAGAATTTCTTCCTTATATCCAATCTAAACCTCCCCTGTCTCAGCTTTAACCCATTACCCCTTGTCCTGTCACTACAGTCCCTAATGAAGAGCCCCTCCCCAGCATCCCTATAGGCCCCCTTCAGATACTGGAAGATAATCTTGCAGCATAATCAAACAAGAAATTGTTATTCTAGCATAGAGACATTTCATAACTTAAAAAATAATGAAATGAATGTTACTATGCTAAATTAGACAGACTGGTACATATATTTGAACAATATGCCAATGAAGGAAAATGTTAAGTCCAATAAACTCTGCTTTTTGCATTTCCAGGTTACCTTTCCTCAAAAAACACATTATTCTACTACCACTTCTATTATCTTTTTTGTAGATTTAAGAACTCTGCTTCAAAACATGTGAGTGAAACATGAAACTCCTGGTCTTCAGAGAGCTTTCTGTAATCTTAACCACTCACAATTTTGAAAGCATGGGCATCTCAGAGCAGTGGACTGGATTTCACATTTCTGTATCTCCTCCCCATTTACTCAAGGTTTGTGGGGCTATGCAATTCTCACCCACTCCTCATGTCCTGCTGCTGTTACCTACCAGCTTGAGAGACAGCTCACACAGGAGAGGAAAACAGAGCAGTTATGAAAACCTGGCTTCAGCACCCAAGGAAATCATTTGAAGTTTTCCCTTAGGTGTCCAATAAAGCACCCACCAATGTTTCTGGAGAAGCTCCCATCGGCTTCAATGGCAGCTGGAGTGGAACCAAGAGGTCTATTCACTACAAGTCCAAACTGCAGAACCACAAAACCAAAATCCAAATTCCCTCCTCAAAAAAAAAAAAAAAAAAAAAAAAAAA
>NDXB01019776.1:100999-126001 GCA_002631895.1 Agapornis roseicollis | reverse complement strand
AAAAAAAAAAAAAAAAAAAAGAATAATATAAAAGCATCCCCCCATTTAATGTTATTCTTGGTGTCATTTTTATCTGACAGTCCAAAGTCTTGCTATCAGCCTCCTGGATCTTCATGATCACATCTGACAGTAATTCACAGACCAGTACCCTCAGCTAAGCCAGTGCCTTATTTAGAGGGAACAACGAGAATATTATTCTGTATAAATTATGCATAATCACTATTTATCAAGCTGGGTTAATTGGCACATAACAAAAGAGTTGTCTGGTGCACAGCTGAATAATGCGGAAGCCAAAATTGATGGAAATGGTACAGCAAGAGCTTGATTGTGAAGGAAAAGTCATATTACTACATGTTAATTCTTAACTGACTGCTGCCCTTTCAGAGGAGGGGGCAGCCAAATGAGACAGGCCTAAATTTGAAATTATTTGTTAATCTCAGAGGGTTTGGACAGATTGTTGCAGCTTTAAATACTGGTTCAAAGTCTGCTCTCAGCCAGCTGTATAGTAGAATGCTAACCTGGTGCAAACCCATTGGTTTTCTGTGCTTCAGAGACCCTGCTACGTTCATAAGCAGAGAACAATCTCATTAGTCAACAGCAACAGCATGAAACTGTGGCCTGCAGGGTACATTTGATGGTGACAGAAAGGTGGGACTCTTCCCACATCTTGTCCTCAAAGAGAAAAAGCTAAATGCCTCATACAAGAATCCTTTGGTTCTACTCAAGATGTCTGAGAAGTCCCCCTCAGAAACCTAGTGTGTTATGAGACAGTGGCAGCATGGAGCACCACTTGAATTTCTCTAGAATGGCACACACCTGAAGAACCACACCTTGGTCAAACTTATTCTGCATGCACAGAATTGCTTCACTGACACCAGTGAGCTTTTACTGAATGCTCCCGATCCCAAACCTGCATGCACAAATTTTAGCACATGCTTGCGTGTTTTCATGAACAGACTGAAGTATGTGCTCAAGACACCGAATCAGAGCTGAGGGTCACAATACCAAGAGTTTCTCTCTAGAAGGAAAGGATGCATTAATATATATCTGTACTAGGGGTATCCAGCTGACTGACTTACACTGTGGCACTTCCACACTTCCCCAGTCTCTTCTCTACTAACATCTACTAAATTCTCTCCAAGAGGGAAATCACCTGCAAATCAATGACTTCAAAGAACAGCCCTTTCTCCCCTTTCTCTCTCAAACTTGCTAGTACAGATAACAGAGAATGAGAAGAGTCCCATAACTTCCACTCCTATGAGTTAGAAGTTTTTAGTCGTAATCACCATCCATGCCAGAGAATACTGCTGTGATCTCACCATGTTTGTGGTTTCATCAGCATAAACACAACAAATGTGGAACCACTGATTTTTTAACAAATTCTGCATTATGTTATCTCCATTACAGCTCCTCTCTGTATTGGAAACATGGTTAACAAAACTTTAGCTTTCCTCTGATAATATTCTGTCCATCGTAGAAGGCCACCAAATTGGTCAGGCAGGATTTCCCCCTAGTGAAGCCATGCTGGCTGTCACCAAGCACCTTGTTGTTTTTCATGTGTCTTAGCATGCCTTCCAGGAGAATCTGCTCCAGATTTTGCCAGCCACAGAGGTGAGACTGACTGGTCTGTAATTCCCTGGGTCATCCATTTTCCCCTTCTTGAAAATGGGGGTTATATTTCCCCTTTTCCAGTCTTTGGGAACTTCACCTGACTGCCATGATCTCTCAAATATGATGGACAGTGGCTTAGCAACTTCACTCGCCAGCTCCTTCAGGACCCACAGATGGATTACATCAGGTCCCATGGACTTGTGTATGTTCAGGTTCTTAAGATTGTCTTGAACCAGATCCTCTCCTACAGTGGGCCCAAGGAAGCACAAGTCTTTTCTGGCCTTGGGAACAAAACTTCTAATCATTAAAGCAGAAAATAGGTATGGATTTCTAAATAGCAATGCACTGTAGAATCCTTCCTTCAGTAAGTCACTTCAGTGGGTCTTCCAGAGCTCTCAACCAGCCCTTGACATATCATAGTGAATTAGCCTATTTAGGGGGTATTGTTCACCCAAGGAACAAGCAGATGAATCTCACAACTGTGCAGTACCCAGATCAGTACGAAGCTGGGGAAACAGCCTTAAAATGGCATTGTGCATCCCTATGACAATAATTCCCATAGCCAATATACCAGCACTGAACAACTTAACTGTAGCGGTTTAGATGACAGGTGGCAATAAATTTCTCTGTCTTAAGGAATGTTCTCACATGGCCCTACTGTTGCTGAAGCTCTGCAGGAAGCTGCAAGATGAGCTCTTTCCAGAAGAGCATCATCACCCTGAATTCCTGTCCCAGCTGCTGGTTATACCTTGTCTGCAGCACTGCCAGAGGTCAACCACTGAGCAAAACTGGACTAGGGTTAGGAAGGATCTTACCAAGAGCTGACAAACTGGAAAGAAACACTGACAGCTCTGGATGACACAACTAGGCTCTGTAGGCAGACAGGGAAGCCTTTATTCACAGCAGGCACAGGCGTAACCATAGCAGAAACTGTTTCATGGATTCAATGAGCTCGATTAATTTCCCAGCTTTTAGGTAAGCTTAAAATAAAAAAAAACCCCAGCTTGCTATGCACAACAGAATAGAAACTGGTATGTGACTCCAGTCAGAGACTGTAAGTAATGCTTCACTTTCAACGTACCCTTGTCCTACCAAATACAAGGTTATTAAGTTTCTGCTTTACTAATTTCTTTTAAATTAATTCACAATATATTTCAGGTTTTATAGATCAATTACTCTGAATTTTAGCCTGCAAATATCATTGCCAATTTCAGTTTAAATTTAAAATAAGTATTTTTTCTTTGGTTAAAATCAGTGTTAACAGTTATCAAGAGACACATTCACGCGACTTGATGAAAAGCAGCTCATCACAAATTTAAGTTCCAAACCTCTTCTCTCTCACTACACACACATATATATCTTACATAATTCTATACTGCCCATCAAAATAGCAGACAAAAGAAAGGACTATCATAATGTGTCTTTGTGTTTGTTTAAGCTAATACATGCTACAGAGCTAATGCTAGGCTATTGCTACTGAATTTTCCTACTCTGATATTCAAACAGACTCCCTGACAGTGCCAAACTTTTCAAAATGGCCCTTTTCTTTTTTGGTACTTGAAAATTTTGTAGGTCTTGGAATAGATTTATTTGGTGAACTCGGTAGTAAATCTTTTCAGAAAGATTAATGGACTAAGTGAAGTGTCTCTCCAGACTATAATAGAAGGTATAAGAGACCTCATTTTCCAAGAAATGTCAGTTATAGGCACAGAAGACTTCCTTGCACTCTGATATTCTCTGTATATTTTCCATTTACACGAGCCGGTCCGAGCCTTCCTTCCCCCGGCAATGTTATCAGTAAGACAATACCTTGCTATAACAAAAACAGCAGAGAAACTTGCATAAGAAAAATGGATTTGATAACAATAGAATGACTTTCTCATAATAATTTAATAAGTTGAAGACATGAAGATTTAAATCCTCCAGTAGAACTGCATAAAGAGGACTGTTCAAGCTTTGCAAAGAAACCCAGCCAGTTATTCCTTACCTCCTGTTCAACAGAGATCCCCTATAAAAAAAACCCAGGCATTCAAGTCCTTCTGTTATGCCATTTTTTGCCTCTGGGGCTAAGCATGCTGTTGAATCTGCAGTAAGTAAATGTAAACATATAACGATATTCCAATTTGTTTCTGATCTTTCTCATTAGATTAACACTTGTATCACCCTTTCTGGTTAGGAGCATAACCATGAACCCTGAAGTTACTGTATGGGCATATGGCAAGCTACTGTCCTTTACAGTTTTCCACTAAGCCAAGAAAAGTCTGCAAAAACATGCCTGAAATGCAATTTGGCTGTCACTAGATTTAGTTAAGAACGGTCAGTCCAGTTTTCCAAGAAGTCTTGAGGCTTACAGAAACCACATCAAACAAAACCAAACTGCAAACTCCATGAACTGAAAGTGCCCAGATCATTTTGTAACCATCAAAATAATTTAAAAACAAATAAAATGACCCTTTCCTGGTTCTCCATTTTTCCATAGCTTAGTGAAACTAGTCCAAAATCTATTGAAGCCATCCTATTACAGAAAGCTATCAGGATTTGAGTTACAACATTGGAAGAGTTTTTTCCTTTGTTCAAGTAGTAAATTTGTGCTATCCCACCTTCTTTTTATCATTCTCTTCAATGTATTTGTTCCATTCGCAGCTGGATACAAAGTCAGTATCAAAAGATGATTCCCAAGGTAGTTTTAGGTGCCACACTCAGCTCAGCCCTCTTAAATTTTGTAATGGATTTAACAGCATACTTTTATATACAGTTCTTTCTTGTTAGTGTATTAAAATATGAAGAAGAAAGTGACAGGACTAACAAACACAGGTATGTGATAGTGCAGCAGATCAGAAATTGCTGCTACTTGCAAAAATAAAAGAAAAAAAGAAGAAACTTTTTTTTTTTGCCTCTGGTTCATTTCAATGACGGTCATGTTGGTGCTACGAGTAAGGACAGCAGGAAAGACAATCTTACACGTTGTATATGTAATCCATAAATTCAGGGTCTCTTTAAGCACAGAACTTTTGGGATTTTATTCTGGTTTAATCTATGTTTGATAAAAATCTTTCATCCCATTAAAATTCTCAGGTTATACATAAATTCATACGGTGACCAGCCGACAGGAGCCTCCTTTTTACTCTGGAGGAAACAAAAAATACTCTGAATCTGTTCTCTTGTTTTGTTGGGGGGCTACATGAACAGGAAAGACTGACAGAAGCAGGATAATTCAGCAGCCATGAATATATGGATACACACTACACATTCATTCCAAAAGAAGCAAATATGATTTAATTTCTGTTCTTCAGAAAGAACACTTCCATAAAATCTGCTCATGATACAGTAATCGAAAATCTTTCAAAACAGCACCAGCAAACACACCAAGGTTGTGCCCTAGAAGCAATTTCACATTTTAGAAAGAAGTGTAATTTAACTCTCTTGGCTCTGGATCCTTTTCTAAGCTGTGGCTTCTCTTCACTTACTTGGTCCTTTTCTTCCTTCCTCCCAGCCCCCGAAACTATTCTCAAACAAAAAATAGCCTGCTATCACACAACTGACTTTGAATAAAAACATAACATGGAATATAGTATTAGGGAATATATAGAAACTATCAAACTGCCGCAATAAAAATATTTTCTTTTACCAAATGGACAGTTCAAACAATTGTAAATAAGTATCTGGGATTCCCATGACTTCAGCTAAGCACAATAAATGCACTGGGTCAAGCCAATAAGAGAAACTAATCACATTCTACATAGCTGTAGTCTTCTGAAAAGCCGCATTCTGAAGTCTCTTTCTAAAACCGTTGGAGATACAGAATCTATTCAAACTTCCCAAATGAGGGAGGGAATCCAAAGGACAGTCAGTTAATTAGAGCCAACAACGTGGGAAATGCAAGATAATTAAATTCTACTCCTAAAAGATTTATTTCTGAATATCAGTTTTGGGAGACTCAGGGAGCAAGTGAAAAATTCATCCTACCCCATAAAATCTAACTCACCTTTGTGAGACTCTTCTCAGGAACTGAGCCATGGCATTGATACATAGCTTATTAAAAAATATCACTGATTAGAGTTCTATTACACAATGATGCTGCTGTATATATAATTTTTACATTTTTGTCCTTAATGTAAGCAAATGTTGTCTGTACAAACAGATGTGCATTTTATCCAGGATGCAATTGTAGTGGAAAAGAATAAAAACAGGTTTGCCCTGAAAGGAAAAAAAATAAAATCAAGGCTTCTTAAAAATAATGAAAATCAACCATAAGAGGAAGCATGATTTAGAAGGTAAGGTTTTTAACTCTAGATCAGGTTTCTATTATATTGTTGCCGAAGATTAGAAAAAGTTTTCCAGGGTCATCTACTCAAGTAGATTGTTCAGAAGAAGACCTCCGGCTTGTGATCAACTAGATCTCAAAAATGATCAGTTATTTAAGCTAAGCAAGCCCATATGTTGTCACTCTCTAGAAAGACAAACCAATAAATTCAGAAGCAGAGATTTGACTGATTTGTAATGGAAGACTGTGGTAGAGACCACAGACAAGCACATCGGCTCTTGCAATGGACAAGCTGTTAATGTCTTTATGGAGAAGTGTACATAATATTGAAGAAGATCACATGTAAAGACCTTTAGCTACAAGCCCTATATAAGCTCAAATGACAATATTGCCCTTCCCTATTTCCACCTTTGCTGTTGTTAAGAATCTGGATAATCACCACATGCAATCCTTATTGCCATAACTGATCTCACATCTTTAAAAGACAAGCAGGACAGAATCAGTCACAAAGCAGCTCCAGAGAAGAATGAGAAAATAATGCTTCAGGAAAGCCACCTTTCCTCAGAATTCCCAGAAAATTCTCTTCTTTACTCTGAGATGAACAGGAGAAAACATCACACTTTTCCATATCCTTTTTATCCGCTTCTCCATCTGGCAGAGGAAGCCAGAAAAGCATAGGTACTGAGAATATGTACCAAGCAAAAATACCCACTTTTCACCTCCCAAGTTAGCTTCTGAGTAACTTGATACTGCAGCTGAATGGCCAAATTTGCATCCATGCTTTAATTAGAGATAAGGGGAGTGCCTACTGTTTGCATTTACAGTATACCTGGTCCATAAGCAGCAGGAGCAAGTTCAGACATCACGCTCAGCCTGTGCTGCTCTGATGTATCATTTCAGCAGGGGATCCTTCAAGAACAATTAAGCACAGCCATTCACAGCTGAAGAGACCCTAAATTTTGCCAAGTGTGACAGCTAATGTTTTATCCTTGCTACTGTATCTTGTCAACCACTGCATCACACAAACTGCCAACAGAATCCACCTCTACACTGACAGCGTGGGGGTGGGGTGTCTATTCTCCCATAAATGTGTATGATATTTATTCTGCTAACTCATCCACTTTTATAGAGGATGAGCGGGTAAAAATGTAAATAGCCCATCTCCTAACAGGAAATCCAATTTTTAGAGAAAGAATCCAAAAATAAACCACCATGAAGTTAATGTGGTTGTATTACAACAGTTTCATTGCAGAGGCTGATACAAAGGAACAGAAAGCAGAAGTGTTGAGCAGAAGGAAACAGGAAAAGCAACTTGCTAAGATCTGAGAAGCCAATGACAAGAGATGCTCAAATGAAGCTTTTTTTATGGTTACAAATGTAGTACTTATTGGTGAACAAAAATCTCACACTATGAAAAAAAAGGAAGAAAGAACAAGAGAAAACCATATTTTCCTATTCAGGAAATTGAGTTTATGACATGGAAAAACCAAAATTATGATTAAAAAATACTCCATTTGAAAGCTAGCACAGGTAAGACAAACTGAAGAGAACATGAACCTTTGGCAACTGAACCACACATATTTGTAAAGATTTCTACCCACTCTACTGCCCAAAAGAATTGCTAGGCATCATTTTAAGAATCACGGTGACATAAATCTGCTCTGATCTACTTACATCAGGCATGGCAAGTCAATCTACTCCAGCTGTGATCTGGAATTACATGTTTTATGAAACCTTAAATGCAGTTACTTAATAAATCTGCTACAATTGCAAATATATGTTAAAGCACACCAAAGCATTCTACGGTTATATCTGTCACCACTGTGTACCACTGAAGTTCAATTTATGTTCAGGCAAAGAGTGGGAAAGTCTGCTCCCAGAGCAGCTACTGGAGACAGTGGTGCTATTTCAGATATAATCAAGTAAGCATCAGTAATACTTAAAAAAAGAAAATAAAATGCTTTGACCATTTTAATCTATTTTTGATCACTTGGGACTACAGAGCAAGACAATGGGAAATGTTTGAGCACAGTACTTAAAATCTCTCTAATCTTTATTTAACAATCACAGTTTTTCAGAATACAGATCCTTCAAACACACAGCAACACACAAATGGAAGGTCACATCCTCTAAAACACGAGGGGTTTTATTTCAACTTCTGGGGCTTGTTCTAACCCATTTTGAGTTAGAACAACAGAATGCTCCACTGAAGGGACAGAAGCTGCAGCCAAAGGGCCATCTGCTGAGCTTCGCTGCAGTGAGTCCCACAGCAATAACTGATGTGGTGGAGCAAACCAGGCAACTGGGATACACACCATTAAGTAACGACAGAATGAAGGACGGAAAACTTTTCAGGGCAAGTGTAGACGAACATGATCGCTGCACCACCACATCCTTTTAAATACAAAAGTCAAAGATGAAGGTATTTGCTATGAAGTCAGAAGACTACCACCATATGTATTGCAAACAGGGCTTGCCTCAAGGTTTTCTTTGATTTTTGAAGCAAAACTGTGGTAACAAAGTAAATTTAAATGCCCCCTTTTGTATCTGCACCTTTTAAGAAATCCTTTACTCATTTAATGAAATAAAATTTTCTCCACCATCACAGCAGAAGATAATTTAGACCAGTTAGCACCTATTGGGGTTTCACTGTGTCAGTTGATTTCAACATAAATTTGTTAACTGGTTGTTTCTAATGAAGGTACTACAATACTCCTCAGAGACCAGTACTCCATTCTGTATTCCTCCAAATAACTTTTAATACTTCTGAATTAGGATTGAGAAACATCTATGTATACAATGCCTATAAGGACATATAATTCAGTGTATCATTTCATAACCCAGCTGTCAACAGAGACAACATTTTTATAATACATGTATTGTATGCGTGCCAGTATGAGATGAATAGTCCTGTAACTGTAATCAATACCGTTCATTCAAACAACTGGCAGTAGCATTTCAGACAACTGGCAATTTCATCAGTTTCACTGGACTGCCCAAAAATAAACAGCTTGAGAGGAATGAATGATCTCTGTGGTTATCTATAAATAATACTAATCTCAGCCATTTGTTTTAGGGGGTTCATCAATGGGAGCTGCAAAGTCTCATATCAGTACAAAAGGCATGGCAGACTTCAAGAACTTAATGCTGAAGAATTACACTGACGGCTTTTCATTCACCCACTTACTGTATTTACATACAGGCTCCTCTGAAAGCACCGGAATCCCTCCAGTGTTACAGCCGTTCCAGCTCTGCAGGGAACTCACACGATCCCTAGGATTTGTGACCATTTCAAAGTCAAACTGGATTCAGACAAAGCTCCAGCGATCTGAGTAAACCTACCCTGGGAATAACTAATGTCACTTCTGAGAAACGTGAGCAACTTTGGGATTTTTAACCGCTTCAGTGTGAAACTTGCCCACTCTCAAAGGAGTTTTTGAGGTGAAACAAACCTAACAGCGCAACGGGAATGAGACTAGCGCTGCGGCTCATGGCTGCGAGGTGAACCCAGGCAGACGGGGAACAGAAGGTGCCATTCACAGGCCTGTTCGCTGTCTTTGGGAAGTGAAAGAGCTCTTTTTTTTAAAATCCTTTTTTTTCTATTTTTTTTTAATTATTGTCTATCTGCGCCTATCTATCAAAGTAAGGCATGAACAGAGGAAATCAAATACTCAGCTGACTAAAGGGAAAAATGCAACTCTGCGAAGCACAGATCCAAAAAAGTTCCAAAGCTCTGAAGTGAAAAGAAGATCTAATTTCTGTGACTGGAGTGCCTTTCCTCCTCGCAGCCCTGCTGGGCTTTGGGCTGGCACAGCAGCACCACTGCAACCAGCCTGCACATCTGTGGGTTGCTGGCCCCAAGGCTCTGAACACATCTCCTGATCCCGAAAATTAGTAGGTATTCTACCCTATTTTGCTGAATCACAAGGTGCCTGGTGTGTGCTCTGGGGAAAACAGAGGAATGAGCAGTTTTCCCAAGGACCTCGAGGTTGGCACTCACCTGCTTTCAAGCAGGATTTGTGCTGCCATAAAACATCACTGCAGGGAGCTCAATACACCACCAACTGCAGCAGTTTCTTTCTTGCGGATGCCATGAATTGAAGCCAAAGCCATCACCTCAGCTCGTCACATACAGTGAAATGCTCCAAAGAAACTCCATCTGATGAGCTCTAGACAAGTGCCCAAGCCCTCTGCATAGACTGCTGAGCAGGTAGCAACAGTGTGTACATACATCCAGGTAGCCAAATCACTGGGCCAAGTTTAAAAAGTCACATTGTTCCATCTATAGCCATAGATAATCACTTATCAGTCTTAAAGCCTGTTGCTCAGAAAATTTATATCCCGGCAATTAATCTTCAAGTTGTGGCATTACCCAATTTACAAGCTTATTGCTGGTATGATGTGAAGGATGATCAGCACACCCAGCCCCACCAAGGAAGCATTTCAGTGGGATGTTTCTAGCATAATGGCCAACAGCAAAATGATTAATGGCACCAACCTCTTCAGAAAGAGAACACTCACTTCCAGTGGACAAATAGTGGAGCTCACAACTAAGCTGGTGCCTCTACACCTCTGGGAAATGAGACAGGCTGTGCTGTGGAAGTTGCCTTTGCAAACAGAAAGTCATCAGCTTGTTCAAAATGAATTATACTGTTTAACTGTCTGTAGGGCATTCATAGGGAAAATACAGCTTTTAAGAATGGGTGAATTTATCAAGCTGCAAATATTTAAAATATTGATGATCAAAGCAATAAAGTAATTACTTTTTATTCTATACTATCAATAAATCTCTACCTACTTGAACTGTAATCATCACAGCACAACATGAAATACTTCTTCCAGAGATTTAATGTTGGACTTAGTCAGAAAAAACACCCCAAACAAACTGGGTAGGAGGAGAGCTAAACTGGTAAAATAAAACCTCTCACTTTCAGGTAAATGGTTAGGTAGCAATGAACCCTGCTATTAACCTGAAGTCTATAATAAGAGCTTAAATGAACAGTTCTAAGTGGATGCAGGCCTTTGTAAGGGAGCCGCACTCCTGCAGTTGGCACTAATTGACCCTTTTGCTGGCAGGCTCAGCAGTGAAGGCAGGCAGCAGCGGCTCAACTTCAGGCCCCTCTCTGTCATGCAGAATAAAGTCATAGTCCTGATTACCCAGGAGGTTTGATCTTAATGTTTTACACTTCTGTAGCACCTTTCATCCAGGAATGAGGCAGGCAGGACAGCAGGGGACAATCTTAAACTGCTATAGCTCTTCCCACATCCATTTTGCAGGAGGAGGTCTCCTGTCTTTGGAGCTTTCTGATGCTTTTTGCAAGACTACTCCACATACACTGAATTACACAGCTGAACCTCTGAGAAACTGAAATGATAGATTCATATTTCACACACAGCTTCACCCAAGCTTCTTGAAAACACAATTAATAATCGATTCTGATTAAGTTATTTCCAACAAGATTTTAATCCCCTTACAGCAAATATTGCAACAGGCTGAATTTAAGACAGCATACACAAGACATGCACAGGGCTAATAGAAGCATTTTTAGAGACCACATAGTAGAAAAGAGGAATCATATTAATCCTGCTTGCAATTTTGTCCAGAAAGATGCCATTTTTAAATTCATGTGGATATCCCGATTAAGGCAGATTATTCCAGAGCAGCAGATTCCAGGATCAGCTAACAAAATTCTTATTAACACAGGGAATCTCCAGATATTACCAAGGAAGCATAGTATCTTTTCAGAAAAGCTCACAAGGACATTGTACTTTAATATCAAACTCTATCCTCCTGTGTATGCAGATTGCCTCAAATCTCAAATGCATCTTATGTGATACAGGGGCTAGCACTGCAGAACACCACAATACGGATTTAAGACAGGAAGTGCAGGTAATTTATCTAAACAAAGCTTCCAGAAGATTAACTTATTTATGTTGATACTCATCCAAGCTGGAACCTGACCAGGTTGAAGGAGTTAGCAGCATCACAACCCATGATATGTTCCCTATTCATTTAAAATAGCAGGGTGTTTTTGAAGATGAAAATTGGTTAAAATGTTAGCTTTATGCTTCAGCCGAAAGACCCCGTTTTGCCAGATATCTGTTCTTGAATTACCTGTAGAGTGACTCAGAAGAAGATGTGTTTTATAATCAGTCACTAGTCATGCAAGTACATAAGAGACACAATGAGTTAAATTTCATGGATGAGTCTATGGTCTTTAATGCCACACAGCCTCTCTTCATACAAGAACTGCAAAATCTGTAAACTGATGCAGAGAGAGAAAAGTAGTGAAAGGTTCACAGCTACAGAAATACACATATGGAGGAAAGGAAAAAGAGATATGAAAGTCTGAAAGTAGGGAATGTATAGGTGACTCCTGCTAAAAGCAAGGTAAGCACTTTCCACTGGAATCATAGAATAACAGAATAGTTCGGGTCAGAAAGGACCTTAAGATCATCTAATTCCAACTCCCCCTGCCATGGGCAGGGACACCTCTCGCTAAACCATGTCACCCAAGGCTCTGTCCAACGTGGCCTTGAACACTGCCAGGGATGGAGCATTCACAACTTCCCTGGGTAACCCATTCCAGCGCCTCACCACCCTAACAGTGAAGAACTTCCTCCTTATACCCAAAACTGGAGACTATTTGATTTACACTACTTCATTTCAATTGGAAAAGCAAAAGCTTCCCTTGGCAGATTCTGCACTACAGTCTATTACAGATACTTCTGAGATACCCAGCATCATTTATAAAGGGACACTTATTACTGCTGAACATGAATATCTTGTTAAATTTCCCAAAGTTCCAAGAGGAAGTATGTGCAATGGTACAAAAGGGCATATTCAGTCCGTTGTTCAAGTCAGAAGCCTGAACAACCTGGGCAGTCCTAGAGGAGAGGTATGCTACTGATTAAGATGCTCTGAGTCTCCCTCAAAGAATTCATTGGCTGTCCTGGACCCACATCCCCCACTTATCCAGAGGCTTAAAGCCAGGAATACCCCATGACAGACCACTCTTTTTTTTACCCTTTACTGGGTTCATGCCTTCACCTCCCTCCAGAGCTACTCCAAATTTACACTGATGTAAGTCAGATTACAGCAAGACTCTGTTATGTATCTTGACTGCCCCTATATATCTAATGGGATACAAAGAGACTGCTTTTTGCTTTCTGTTAGGGTAGAATAATGAAGCACTTAAACATTTAGGTCCCAGTGGTCACTGCAGATATGCACAAGTATCACTGCATGAAATTTCTTTTTCTGTTACATAGCACAAAACAAATGGCAATAAAGTACATCTGGTGCATATGAATGCACACCTCTGAAACAGATGTTGTGGCTGTAGAAACCATCACTACATTTACTACACTCTGCATGCAGTACACCTACACTGATTCATGCTTTAAATAAGGCAATTTCTGCACCTGGAGCACCAAACTGCAGCAGTGGAAAACTTCAGGAGGGTTAACTGGTATCATTTTGATCAATTTTGGGTTTACCTCCCTGCCTCTCCAGGTAATAAAGTAAGTTGCCTGTAGATGGTGTGGAAAGACATGCTATACATACTTCAACTGACAAAAATTGTCTACCTATAAAATCCATCACAAGCAGCTTGAACTATATCCCCTGAAAAAACCTAGACAGCTTCTTCCAAACATGCACTTCTTTTTTCCACATCCATCATCTATATATCATTATAAAAATAGGACAGAACAGGTGTTTTTATACTGAAAAAGGCAGATTCTTGTTTGCAGAAACATTCTGCTGAGATAAGCTTAACTAAATTGCTTCAGTCAAGAATAAAAATGTACAAACCCCAAAAAATATAATTTCCAAAACAAAATACTTGGCTTAAACTGAATCTGAGTCAACAGTCTGAAGTCTGAAACTATTTTAAAAGCTTTTATTTTTAATTCTCCAACTTTTTGGTTGACCCCAATCTAATCTTTAATACCCTTTTGGAACCACATCTGAATTGAAAAAATTAGCAAGTTGTGCAGCTCCCATCCTTTTCAATCACATGTTTTTGAAGTCATGCAGGATGATGTTGTGGGATGAACAATGGTTTTATGGAGGAACTTGGTCTGAGTTGGCCATGGAATATAAATACTACCACTGCTCATGAGGATCACTCTGCTGATGTGACCAAAATAGGAAAGAAATAGGATTAGCTGGCACAGGACAACTGTGTAATTTTGTTCTCTTTAGTGTTATTTTATATTCATCAAGAAACTATAAGGAAATAGGCACAAAAAAGCCATGTTTTAAAAAAGAAATTCAAAGTAGGATAGCAGGTATTATGCTGACTGCTCACTCATTCAGCATTTCATTAGGTCCAACTCCTTTTGACATTCTCCACAATGGTAGTAAAGCACTCTAGAGATGCTCCCTGACTGCATAAAAACTTTGGAAAAAGATGGTCGAGTAAATTAAACTTGCTAGACAATTTAGAATCCCCCTAACAGTTTTGATTCAATTCAGGGTTAGACCCTGGGTCAATCCTTTGCAGATCAATGGATTCTAATTAGCTCTCATCTAACTACTGGGAAAAAAGAAGGCACATGAACCTGAGTTTTCCAACCATCAGACCTCATTAGAACCCAAACTTGGGGACACAAGTGGTAAAGCCTCTAAAGAAAAAAAACCTGCAGTCAGTAAAAACCATTATCTCGCCTTTTCTTGTAGAGAGGCCTTGGACAGTTCATCACCTGAACTTACCAATTACCAATTCTCCCCAAGCCATCTCTACCCCTGCACTTCCCCTCATAAGAAAATCACAAACAACAACAACCAGCAAAAATTTTAAGGACTTGAGCATACACAGCAGGGTACAGAAACCAATCGAGATGAGTGTCATGATGCAGCAACTCTGTAATGCACTAGACCCAATCCATACACCATAAGTGGGCTGCAGCACCTATTTCAGACTAAGATCTCTGAAATGGGTATCAGACATGGAAATCCTGGAAAGCACCAGCCCTGAAATGCAGTGCCATACATCTGGAAAAGCTGGCCACTGTAAGACACTGATTACAGCATGTTCTGCAGACCTCACTAGAAGAAATGAACAGGCACTACCACATCTAGTAAAGACAGCTTTTTCTCCTACAACTCAAATAAGCAGTCCGAGTGTGGGTCAGGTGGGCAAGCCGGGCATATCCTATGCTGTAGAAATAAGGACCATGCTTCCAATAAAGATCCAGGATGTGTAGGAGATAAAGAACTTTTGAATAATGAACTTGCTTCCTTTCCCACAGCTTTGCTTATTTCAGGTAAAGAGCAGAAAATTTCTCCTTTGTGAAGTGATCGATGGGCTTGCTGTACAGTTGTGACACATGTTCTCCCAGGTCCATCAGTGGGAATGTACATCTTCTTCTGACAACGACAGCTAATTAGCAAGTGCTAATTTCAATTCTTTTTCAGAAGCATGAAGAGTAAGTCGGGTTTTGGTGGTGGGTTGTTTAGCTTTTGGGTTTGGTTTTGGCTTTTGTTTGTTGTTGTTGTTTTAGGAAGGGAAGAAATGATCAGTAAAATGAAAAAGATGCTGTTAGCCAAAGCTCTCGAAGTTTTTCACTGCAAACAGCCCTGCAATACTGTCTGATAAGGGTAAATTGTCATCATCATGGCTTGACTTCACAAAAGAAGATTTGGGAAGGGCTTTGCCCATGCTTACTACAAGTGCACTGATGACTAAAAAGGCCAATGTGGGATAGGCAAATCCAGCTGCAAAAATACAACAAAAGGTCTCCTTGGGTGGTATAGGTGAGGTGCAATTCTTTCTACATTGTCTTTTCTCTTCGAGACTAGTTCTGCGTGTGTTCTCAAAGGAGACAATGGCACTATGCATGCTATGTCTCCAAACCTCCCGACTGGAAGCCAAGGTGGACCACTGATGACAGTCAATACAAGGGTAAATTGTATTACCCTTGTTTGAGAGATAACAAAATGGCACTATCAAAAGTACAAACTGACTTACTCCCAATCATGCTAAGAGCCACCAGAAGACTCCACAATTGCCCAGGTTCAGGCCCTTTACCACATGGGCTGGGTCCAAATGCTTGTTTGCATACAAATAAAACTACTTGATGATGAAATCAGCAAGCACTATTTTATACTTACGTCCAGGAGAAAGAGCTGGGAAAATAATGAAGTATACATGTAATGAAGTATGCATGGACTGTGTGTCATCAGAGTATATATACTTCTCCCAGATACCTGCATATCTTATTAAAAGCGTTTTTTGCATTAGAGAGGACTCATGACAGTGAAGTAACCATGCAGCCCTGCATTTGTATTCTAATTCTTTATCAAAATTTCAAACATCACCTTTGAATAAACTCCAACAAACACAATCCCAAGACAAGGGCAGGACCAAGCATCCAAAGGCAATCACGTAACTTACAAGTCATCTCAAAGGGAATACTCTGTAAATTGTGTTTGAATAAAACAAATAAACCAAAACCAGCAAACAAAACTTTCAGCACATCAGCATATCTGAAACATCCAGTCTAGCAAAGTAATTACATACTAGTGATAAGATAGTCCACTCCATTCCAGCAAAAGAGTCCTCACCTGAGCTATCATCCAATTCTAGGAAAGCAGTTCACCCTTTCTGCAAGTGTCTGGGCAAGTAATCTGCAGCGCAGCACCCCTGCAGGTTGATCTTCATGCATAAGGGCTTTCGTGTCTCCTGTGCAGTGTACGTATATGGGCTGCACGATGCACTCTCTACTTCGTAAGTGGTTAAGATGTTAAAAGAGATCTGGTGCTTCAGATACCACAAGGATATGCACGAACAACCGCTAGGTGGATTCATTCACATAACTGGTTCCTACATTCACTCTTCCTCTTTATACAGAAACCTAATCACCTGTTTCTCTCTTGCTGTGTACATATAATAGTTTTAGCCCTAATGATGATGATGGCTTTGCAAGCGAAGATTTGGGAAGGGCTTTAACCATGCTTACTACAAGCATGATGACCAAGGGCATGTGGGATATGCAAATCTGGTTGGAAATGGGTGCTTAGGCAATTAGGGAGTGTCCAACCAGGACTGTCATCTGCTGGGCAATCTTGAGCTTCCCATGCACCTTGACATCTATGATTTTGACCCTCACCTATCCATACAAACAAGTGAGAGTGAGCCCTGCCAGCCTGCGCAGTGGGTTTGTTAGGTGAGGTGAAGCTTGTGTAGAACTGGTCCCACTCTTTACACATGAGGTTTAACTGCCATGGCCTAGTGAGCTAGGATGGCGACAGCAAAGTCCACAGGTCACAGGTTTTGTAAGACTGTCCTTCTGTTCCTTCGATTCTCCTCCCCATCCCTCTGGGAGCAGGGAGGAAGGAGGGGGGGAGGGAGGAAAGAAATAGAGGAGGGGAGTAGAAACTGGGTTTAAACCACAACACCTTCTCTTTGATGGAAGACCATACAAGGCTAGATGAGCTTCATCTGCCTGGGTTTGAAGATAGGAGTTTTCCTTCTCCTATGAGGAAGGCCTGTACAATTACATTATTACTACATTATTATAATATAATTATTATAATAATTACATTAAGATCAACTAAAAGGCATGCACCTGTAGTTGTTTCACATATAGCTACAAACTGATAAATGAACTCTGCATTTCTGGTACTACACAAATATCTGCAAACTCCTCAGTACAGTCAGGCCAGAGCACACACTGTGAAGCTATGTGATAATTACTAGTACCCGCACTACAATAACTACAAACACCCAATTGTGAGTGTCTACTTTGGAGCCTTCCTTCCATCAGGTGACTGCACATGAAAACCTTCAAGTTTATTTCAAGTTTGAGGTTTCTAGGGCGTCTGATATTCTGGAGATCAACAATAACATAAAGCAGGTGATATAACACAGGGAAGCACGTCTCTGACTCTGACAGGAAACGTAACACACACTTTTAGAAGAAAAAGAACCCCGACAGATGAAATCTGGAAACAGTTTCACTGGCGATCATCACCGTTTCACAGACACTGGTTAGATCTAGATCAATCATTTTTATATTTCTATTTTTAGACTGCCATATTGTTCCAGTGGAGGTAAAAGACCCTGGATAGCAGAACTCATGACAATAGGTACAGAGATTTTGGCTGCCTTTCGAGTTCTCTTAAAAAGGAGGCCATGGCCTTCCACCAATTTGCACTTCACACCAGCATAGAAAGTACTGATCTTAGACTGTAACTTAAATGCCAAATACAAATTCAACATAAACATCTTAATCACAATAAATGAACATGACTTTTTCATTATATGGTTTGGCTTGATTTGAAACTGAACTACAAAACCAAACTGTTACTGCTTTAAAAATAACATATTCTAAAGCATTTTAAGGACACCTGACTAAACCAAAATTAGCTTTCCAAAATCAGTAATGACAAAATATGTACTTTAAATGGAAAAATGTTAAATCACTGGATTGCAAAAATAAAGAATCTATTAAAGATACATCAGCTCCCTCATTTCACACCTTCTTGCGTAACAGTCCTACACTTGCAGTAGGAAGGCCTCCCACCTCCCAGACACTGAACACCACGAACCCAGAGGAAAGAAACCCACTGTTCTCTGTGGCTCTTGGACAAGATCCCAAGTCAGCCTTCAACAAAACTGTGGGGTTTTGTTGTTGTAAAAAGCTACTGTAACAGGCTTGTTTCCCGTCATGGTATCTCCATTTCCTCCCAGAGATAAACTACAGCTGCTACACATTTTATTGGAACATGTAGTTAATCAGTAGCTCTCCAACCTATGCCAATAGTCCCATGGGTCTCCAGGCTCAGCGCTCTATTGGAAAAATGAGCAATTTCATCTATACATCTGCACAAAATTTTCCTGAAACTGAACAAGTGAATGGTGCTCTTCATCATGCCTAATTCTTCATTCATTTCATGAATTCAAAGTTTCTCATAGAAGTGTCCAAGATTTTTTTTTTTACCTCTACAATATGAGTTAAATGGAACCCTAACATGTACGTGGTATGTAAATGCTATGCATACAACCAAAGGTGGAGTGAAAGGAGAGTCAGCTTATTTCAAAATTAAAAAATAATAAAACATACTTGAAAGCTGTATGGGTCCTTCTGCTAACAGAGAGATCACATTCAACTTAATGACAAATCATCTCTCTACCATGAAGGGCAAAGAAACTGTAGTTTAAACACACCCTTCACTTTTCAACCTAGCCCAATACTGCAAAAACTTTGACCGCTAAAGTGAAGCCTGCTGATTCTCTTTGTCATACCGCAGTAACACACAATACTTGAGCATGTTCAACAGCATAAAAGGCATTTTCAGGGATCTGTAATGGGTTGTGTAGAAAGCACATTTCCAGGTGTTCTACCACAGGATCCTTGAAGAAACTACAGTGCATTCTTTATCATGAAAGTGAGGCATCTACCCTACAGTCTCTACTCACACAAAACCATCAGTACATGGCCCAAACTTGGCAAGACTCTAGTGAGACATGCTTATGCTTTTGGCAGAAGGGAGCTGACCACTTTCA
Source organism: Agapornis roseicollis (assembly GCA_002631895.1). NCBI lineage: Eukaryota > Metazoa > Chordata > Aves > Psittaciformes > Psittacidae > Agapornis > Agapornis roseicollis. The sequence continues at coordinate 106,609 of NDXB01019776.1, read as the reverse complement.
GCATCTGTGTCCTTTGCCAGCTGGCCAAAGAGCATACAGATGCAAGGGAAGCATCTGCCCACTAGCAAAAAGAAGTGCTGACTAGCACCTAAAGAAAGTGAGTGTGTGTGTACACATGTGCGAGTAAGCATTTATATGTATATATTTATTTATATATGCACACCTGTGCTTTGGAAAAGGGAGCGATACAGTTAAACAGGAAAAAAAATGCCTGCTACTAGCCCTGCGGTATCATTCTCTGCAATGCTCTCAAACAACAAACAGGCACTTTTTCTACTAAAACCTTCTAAGTTGTATTACAAAGATTAAACACAAGGACTTCAAGGATGCTAAAGAAAAATTTCCTAACAAAGTCTGAAGTCAGACTCCTTTAAAAAGCATGCACTTAAGATTTTAGCAACTTAAAGTAAGTGTATCATTCTATCTGCTCTTTTTTTTTTTGTCTCTTAAAGAAGGAGTGCCTGTGGAAGAAACACTACATATCATTTGGTACAACATAAAAAGCCTTTGGGTTCAGAACATACATGAGAAATGACTCAGAAAAACTGCCAAGACAAGAATTTGCAGCTGACAGGTTAGCCGAGAGAGGGAATCTGCCTGTAGATTAATTAGATTTTGCAATCACAGCCCCTTTTCACCCATACACATCCCACCACTATCATTACATGATCAACAGATTTTAATGAAAACTAATGCTTTATTTTGAGAAACTCCAGCAGGACTACGTGGAAGGTCGACTTTCCTATGTATTTCTTGAAAACTGTACATATCACAAGTGCACATTTGTTGGCTGTAAAGGTGTACAACAGCAATTTTTTGCAATGACAGTGCAGAGAGGGAATATGAGATCTGTGTGCTAATGAGCTGACACTGCAGAGGCTGGAGCAGTGTTAGTATAGTGCACTACAAGTGCAGAGCAGAAAGACATACGCGGGTTATTTCGAGGGAATTTGATCTGCAGAACCGTACGCATAATTCAACATTAATACTAACATCTTTTATCAGAGGTTATAAGAACAGCATAAGAGATGCTCCAGTGATGAATTTATACATTTGAGTTGTTATAGTCACATTATTCCGAAAAAGCCATCTCCCTCCCTACCTGAGCTTTTTTGAAGAAAAGATAACATCCACGTTTTACTTGATTTTATTCATTCACAGGTCAAGCTAACTTTTTTCCTTTCTGTTTTTCTTTCCTCATGGCAAAAAGCTTTATATTTTCAAAGATGTAATAAATCCCTCCCTCTCTGAGCCCACTGATAAACTTCAATTCACATTTAAATACATCAGAATCTCCATCTGTGCTTATATGTTCTCTCTGTTAAGATACTGTACAGCTAAATAAATAGGTAGGAAGATAAATACAGAATGGATAAATACTGTGGGCATGTTTGTAAATGAAATACACAGAGAGGGGCTCCGTGTGGCAGTGAAGCAGGGAATACATGTACATAAATCAAATTATGCATAATTTAACTGAAAAAGGAATGAGAGGGAGGGGCTTAGGGCAGGAATTTTCTTTTGCTTCTACACAAGTTTGTTCCCATGCTGGGATATTGCTGGGATATTGCCAAACCAGACCTGCCTAAGGTGGGGTTTTTATCTCGGCTCATGAGGATACTTCACAAGAGATTTTTTTTTCTCCTGCCTCTGAAATGCACCAGACTGCACCAAGAGGGATATGCAGCTGTATGGGAAGAATGTAAGTCTTTCCTGAGCGGACACCCCCCCTCAATTCCTGCACACATAAACACTTACTACAGTCAACTATCACATAAACCAAAGCAAAGAATGAAAAGTATTACTTTATGGATACTGACCAGTACAGGCCCTAGGCTCCAGCTACACATGCTATAATTTCTCCAATTTTCCTTCAGCTCCTTTACCTATTCAACCACAAAGTCAGTCACAGCCTCCCTTCTCCAGCAAAGGCAGTCAAGAGTCACTGCAGGTTCTTCTTCTATGGATCTCTGCCAATTGCAAATATTGATCAAACAGCTGTGTGACAGCTCTGGAGAAAATATACGCTTATCTCCAAGAGAAGTAAAAATGTTGTGGGAATAATTCTTTTACGGCTATGGTAGCACCCTGAAATTATCTGCCGTTCCACTGGGAAGTGAGGATGTGATTAGGGTACTTAGGCCGCAATGCTCTACATGTTAGCCAGGTAGTGTGAGGAGCTATTAGTTCACTGGAAAGCACTGATATGTAGGAGCATTCTGACTTTCAAAGATAATTGCTTCCAGATCCAAAAAGAGTAACTGTTCTATTTTTTTTAAATATTATTTATTTTGAGCTACTGAGACCTAGATGACGGGTGACTTGGACTCACTGCATTCTTTCCTTACCACCAGTATTACCAGATGGTTGACACAGCTACAGAGAAGGTCACCTTTTCATTTTCTTCCTTCTGTCTCTTTTTTTCACGTCTTCTATTTTTAAATAGGTTACTGTAGGTTGGTGTTTTCTGGTCTATGGTTTCTCCAGAGATTTAAGTTTTCCCAATTTTACTACGCTGGTAACGTGTATTGGAACGTACAGGCCTATACTACAGAAAACCAGCTCATCTCAATAAAATTGCCACAGCTTTTACTAAACAATGACAAAAATGATTAGGTGCCAGGTGAGAAGCGTGATGACCAAATAATACATCGCCTCTGAAGGAGTATGTGGTCCACTTGTCTGGGGGGATCTGTGAAGCAGTGCTGGTAGAACTTTTAAAAAACAACTAATAATTAATTGCCCAAGCAGTTTAATGTATTTAGTTTAAATCCATATAATTGATACTTAGGGAACTATGTTTGAGATACAGCCTCTTGAAGGGATTACACTGATTAAGGATTAATAGTCTGATATTTGTTGTAAGAGCTGTTGGGGCTGGATAGGATTAGTAAAATAAGATGCAAAGTACAGACACGCTTTTATTGACCATTTTTCCACTTTACCAAATATTTGTATTGGATATTATGTAATTAACCCCCCTGCAAAAGTTTGAAAGGTCCTAATTCTAAGCCCTGTAAAAAGTGTAACGCTGCACTAGCAAGAACCAGTCACATGGGGGATACGTTAGAATACCAATCCAAAATTTTCCAAGTTGCTTCCTTGTTGAATATTTTCTAACCATCAACTTTCTCAGAAAATACCTGAAATCCTCGAATAAAATGTCTACTTGTGTAGCCTTCCGATTATACAGTGTGGGACAGGAATATCAGAAATATGCTGCCCCAAAGAAGCAAAAAAATAAAAAAAAAAAAAGAAGAAATATTCAGATATTCAAAACATTGTTTTAAAGCAAGTTTTCTGTACTCCAATATTTAATTAGTTTCACACAGTGCTTCCTCTTTGACCATTTTATACTGTGAGTATATAAATAGGGCTCCTCTTCATAACACAAAGTTAGTACATCGCATTCAGAGTTCCTTTATATGAGGTACAGGCATATTTCTGTATACTGCAAAGGGCATACAACTACCTCACATGAAGACTCCATTCATTTTCAAAGGTTTACCATAAAACAGGTATAAAAGTGAACTCAGATGCATCAGTACACCAAATGCTCAAGAATTACTATTGCTAAAGGAATGGTTTTTTAAATGCAGAACATGCACCAGTCTTTCAGAAAGTGATTTCACATTTTAACACCACATTAACACTACTCAAAAGTTCTATTTTGCTTCTTCTGTTAATAAAGGCTCAAATTATATGTATGTACTGCTTGTGCAGAGCTATTTCTCATAACGCTAAACGTTCTGGTTCCATTTTATCTCCCCTCAGCTCTAACAGTATCTGCCAGTTTATAACTGTCTCAGCTTTTAACAGGACTCTCACTGTAAGAAAACAACTCAGTATTTCAGCGTAGAGGAGGCAAGTAAGCCCCTTTACCATGTTCCCTCAAGGTCACTTCTAAACAGCTGGTTTTGTTTGATTTGAAATCATGCTCTTTCACACAGCTAGGTAGTAGCCTCAACAGAAAAGGGATGTTAATTCAGCAGCAATTCATTGATCACAGCTAAATAGCACTGCTATATAAATAAGATGGTTGTTTCTCTCGAAAACAAAACTAAAAGGGTGAAAAGAAGTGGTGAGAGAACTTTCTCTAAGGTATTATTCAACCATATAAAGCTGCAAATCTACCAAACATAATGCCAGTACACACATTTGTTGCATTATTTTGTATGGACAAGAATGCCAGGCTATCAGGGAGAAAATGAATGCAAGGATAGATAACAAATAAATATATACATATTTTAGTGTATGTATTTACTTACAAGCATTTGTCACTGAAAAACTGTTGGAAGAGTCCAAGTGATCTACATGATAGTTCAAATGGAAGGGCTTCTCTGTGGTATTTTGGTTTGTGTTGTATAACTGCACAGCAAACCGAAATGCACTGTGCTCCTGAACAGTGTTCCTCATGAAAAGTCCACCTAGGATTGAAAACAAACCAAAACAAACCAAAACGGTATTTCAGAACCAGTTTTGAGCAGAAACAGTGGCAATAGGTCTCATTTGCATACCGCACATCTCATGAAGGAATGAGCAGGAGCAGGCTGAGCCCGAGCACACAATTCTGACAGAGCACGTACATGAAATACGTACTCCGAGTCCAAAGTTAAGCTTTTAAAGCCATACACCACAACCAGGTGCCCTCGGAGCGATCCGGAGTCACCGGGAGCTGCAGGCGCACCTTTAACACCCGACCACTGACATACGATGCCTGCACGCTGATATAAGAGTGTAACTCGGGGAACTGTACTCCTAAATTATCCCCATACTACCCAAATAACGCCTCTGTAGAGTTATGGGCTAAGGACACGGGTGGCGTGGCAAATGTGCGGCTTTAAGCAGTCTCGTGGAGAACAGCCAGAGCTGAGCGCTGCTCCGGTGGAGAGACAGGGGAAAGTCTCCCGTTCCAACCGGTTGCCCCCAGCCTCACAGCTCCACCGGCCCCGGGTTCAGGGCACGCCGCTGCAAACTGGCGTCGTGATTCCCTCACGTTGTTTGCTACACGGGATGCGCTGCTTCAGGGCGCGATTCCGCATGAGCACGGACCGCATCCTCCGCCGCTCTGAAGGGAGCGGACAGCACGGCCGCCCGCTGCCGCAGCCCGGGCATCGCTCCTGCTTCTCGCTCGCAACGACGGGCAGGAGCCAGAGCGGGGCTGGCCCCGGAGCTGCACTCCCGCCCCCCTCCACACAACTTCCCCTCGGCTGCCGGGGGGGAAGCCGCCGGTCGGGGTGCCGCGGCGGGCGCTTACCGATACTGATGGTGTTGGGGAATCCTGCCAGAGCCTTCCCCAGCAGCCCCGCCAGCAGCAGCAGGAGGGTCCGGGGCACGCTCTGCCCCATTTTCTTCAGCTCCTGCGGTTCAGCCCCTAAAACGAAATTGGTGGCACAGGCATGGGAGCAACTGGAGACTCGGAGTAGTGTCAATGGTGGTGGCGATGTTGGCGGAGGTAGTGGGAGGGTGGTCCCCCTCCTTCCTTCCTTTCTTTTATTTTTTTTTCCTTCCCCAAATCCCTCTCCTGTTGTCTTCACCCCAGCCGGGGAGGGCTCATTGGCTGCGAGATTGCTTTCTCCCCCCGTCTCCAGCAGCACACCCCCCCCCCCC
>NDXB01019776.1:8937-100953 GCA_002631895.1 Agapornis roseicollis | reverse complement strand
TTCTCCCCCCGTCTCCAGCAGCACCCCCCCCCCCCCCAGCGCAAGGACTTCCCCCAAAGATGGTGGGTAGCAGAGCCGGCGAGGGTGCTCCGCCCGGGTCGGGCGGGGGTTATCGATCAAACTTGGCGTGAGGCGGGCTGGCAGCCGCGCCGCTCCGCTCTGCTCGCCCAGCCCCGACGCTGGCGTCTCCCGGCCGCGGCGGAGCTAGGGGCTGCGGTCTGCGGGAGCTCATCGGCCTCACGTGGGCCGGCCCCTGGGCTGCAGCTGGCCCCTTTAAAGCTGCATCGCCCCGGTGTGTGTGTGTGAGTGCGGTGCGTGCGGCTGTCTGTCGCCGGGGGAGGGGCGGAAACTGAGCCGGAGGCAGGCGGCGCTGCGAGGGGATGCGGCCGGGGTCCTGCCCAGCGCCGGGCAAGGCGGGCGATGCGGGAGCCTCAGGGCCGGGATCCGAAGAGCGGCAGAGGCGCCTCGGTCAGGGGCGAGAGGCCGGGTGAGGGCTCGGGCGGGCCGGTGCCGCCGGGCCTGCAGCTCGGCTGATGGAGGACGGCGGCCGCGGTGCGGGGCAGACAAGGGAGAGGGCCCTCCGGAGGGGAGAGGGCTGGCGGGGAAGTGGGAGCGGGGGGCTGCCGAGGGGAGGGCTGGAAGGAGCACAGGGCAGCGAGAATAGGCGACACGATTTCCCAGAGGGACTGCATGGGCNCCGCGGTGCGGGGCAGACAAGGGAGAGGGCCCTCCGGAGGGGAGAGGGCTGGCGGGGAAGTGGGAGCGGGGGGCTGCCGAGGGGAGGGCTGGAAGGAGCACAGGGCAGCGAGAATAGGCGACACGGTTTCCCAGAGGGACTGCATGGGCTCTCCCCATCCCTCCTCCAGTGCCAACACCTGAGGGAAGAGGCTCCCGCATTCATCCGCCTACAGTGCCATGAAGTGGAGAAAGACAAGGAAGAGTTCATCCCACGCAAGGGAATATTGGGTTCCTTCCCTATCTCCTCTAAAGGAAGGAAATCCGACAAAGTCTCCCTGTTTGGGAGACATCCCTGCCAGATGCTGTGCTGCCCCAGCCCAAAGCACAAAGCGTGGCTCACCCGGAGTAGGCTGGTGGTGGGTGCTGGACGCTGTAATTCTTTGCTATCCACTTGGCTGAGCACCAACCTTTATGTGCCCCTGGCCCGCACATCCGTAGGGAGCTATTGTGCTTCTGCTTGAAGCTGAGTTCTCTGAGGGCTTGATCCTGCACCTGTCTCCTTGACACCCCACTAATGGATCCTGTAGCTCTTTTCTCTTTTTGCTCCTTTGAGGCTCATAAAACTGTACAAAATGAAGACAAAATTGGTACTAGGCCATCTAGTCCACCCACCAGGGAAGGTTGTTCTTCACTTACTCTTTCTTTTTCCTCTGCTTTCAGCAGGTTACTTTACCTTTATACTCTGTGCTTCCCCTCCCTTACAACATTTCCCTTCCCCCCCCCCCCCCCCCAACTTCAGGCTCTGGTGTACAGTTGACTTAGGGATAATACCAAAAGCATTTGGCTTTGCACTTGCAAAATAATCCACCAGTGCCACTGGCTGTAGGGTGGGAAAGGTGGCATGTTCCTGCTAATGTGCTAATGAGTTAACATCAGAGATTCAAACCACTGCTCTTCAAGGAAGCCAGAGCACAGGTGAAGAACAGGACATCATGCAGGAACAGGACATTCATGATGCACGAGCATAACATATATGACTCCTACTTGCTCCTAGGTGCATGCACTGATTGCTACATGTTGTGTTCTTTATGAAAATCATGCCCAGAAGATGGAGTCTAATCCAATTGAGGCAGGGGCAGGCATCAGGCTACAGGGTGGCTGGTAATGTTCCTTGTTAGGATTGAGATAGGAGTTGTCACTTTATCTCTCTACTTAGAGAAACAGTTATTTGTATGGATAGGTGAGGTATAAAGTCCATCTTTGTACCTATAGCACTCCACTAATATTACCAATGAATTCTTGTAAACAACCCCATGACACATGGCTGTATTGTTTTACAGATGTGAAAACTTAAAAATCAAGGGAAACAGTTGGCCCAGCCCACCTAAACAGAAAGTTTTATAAGAGAACTAAGGTCATGAGCAACAACCCAGCTTAACTAAAGAGCACTCTCTCAAATGTCCTAAGATAAGCATAGCAGACCTGAAAGCTACAGACAGGTACCAGAAGTTTAGACATTGAAGATGGTTCTGAAAATCAGGTTCCTATCAGCAAATCATTTCTATTTCTGTTTGCAAACTACTTATATTTCCTGATTCTACTCACCTCCAGCCCATTTCTAACACATTCTCTGTGAAGTCCTGCTGTCCTCTTTTTTGTGTCCTTCCCTAGTGGCCCTGCTTTCTTCCTGTTCCCTTGCGCTCACAAAGTTTTCTCCATCCTTGCAGCTGTGTACTCCAGGCTGAGTGCTACCTGCCACAGTGACAGCTGATGATGTACTGAAAAAAATATGACATAAATTGTTTAACATTATGGATGTTAGAACAAGAGAAGAGAGAAAATATCTGTGAATGAAGGGCTTGTGTCAGAATCTCATTTTCATACACAGCCAGTAGGGTGGGTGCCTCATCTCAAATAAAATGGTGCTTCACAGGCTCATCTCAAATTCGAGAGACTTATTATAATCCAAAATATATCTGTGCTTAGAGACAAATAGATTTTCATTACCACCCACATTTTTCTTCACGAGGCCCCTAATACATTGTTATTAGCATTTTCAATATGCACGTTGCTTTTTTGCTCAGGCAATTACTCTCATGGTACTATTTGCAGATAGAAATGGTACAGCAGCAGTCCCATACAGGTTTTGAGAAACCCAAAGAGATGCCATCCCAGTTTATCTTTCTTTCAGCAAACCCAGTGTGTCCTAGTACTTGCAACAAGGGGGGCTTCTTCTCCAAATCAGACTAAAACAATAGGGGATTAGTTGGCTTTATTTGGATATTAATACCATGCAAGTAGTTTATAGACTTTGCTAGAGATGCTCAGTGGCTTGAGTTAATGAGTGCCATGGTAACCTAGTGTCATGCCAGATGTTTTCTCAAACCTTCCTTAACTAAATACAACCAAAAGTTTGCCAGATAATCAGAGCTTCACATGTAGTTGGTTCATAGTGTTCCAGGATAGTAGGGAATTCTGTGTACTATCTACCTGAGAAGAAGGAGGTACTGATTTATAATTAGCTAATGTGTCCTCATTGTAATGTCTAATAGTGGATTAGAAAAATGCTATGGAATTTGGGACACTCTTCTCGCTGAGCTTTCTGATTTTACAAGGTTAAACCCATAGTATTAGCATAAAGCCATGGCAAAATCTACACTGGGATTTTGTGGCTTAAGCTTCACACTAACTGGAATGCATTTATCACTTTTGTCATTCCTTTTTCTAATTGCAAGAGAGAAGCTCAGGCAGTGAGTTTCCCAGTTGTGCTTTTCATAATACCAACCATAACAGATTATAATTGCCAATAAATGTATTACCAATTGTGTCTTACAGCCTTTCCTTTATTTGTTTTTCTTTCTTTTTTCTTTTCTAAACTGGTTTTCTTCATAAAAACAAAGGACACACAATTAACTAAAGTTTCTGTTAGTGTCAGCATTTAGATTAGCTAAACTGATTAATTTTACCATAGACACTTAACAGACAGAGTGATAGTTGGGAGAGACAGAAGCAAGATGAGAAGGGAGAAGATGAAACTACAGATAGGAGGAGTCAAGGGGAAAGTTGGTGTCAAAAGAAGGAAGATGAATACAGACATAACACCTTCATATATTTTAGAAAAGAGGTCAAAAGGACATCTACTTCAGATGTGATAGATTATGAGTGAGCATAGAAGAAACTACAGAAACTCTCCTGTTTACCTTTCATTACTGTGCAATAACACATAAAATGAAATTAAAAGGCAGCAGAGAGAGACAGTTTAAGAGAAATATTCTGCTATGCAGTTTATAGCTAATCTATAAAACTGTCTTCTACACAGCACTTCTGGCAAAAAGAATTGTTTTAAAAGTTTGAAATTTTATGTGAATTAGCAGATTAAATGCATTAGACTAACTAGTAAAAAGCTTTTGGGATTAATATTAAGAATTCATAGCAAAAAGTATCTCCTGAATGGCTCAGGAAAGATCATATGCATGACAAGACTTTCCAGTATGTCTGAAGTTCTCTGACAGTTCTTATACTGGTCAGCATTAGAGACAGGATAGGAAACTACCTGAATCATTGATTTGTTACTAATTTTTGCTAATAACAGTTAACAGGTGAAATCCTGGGACCACAGAAATGCATAGTAGGTATATTGCCATCCGAACTAGGATTTTACCCAACACATCCTGGCAGAATAATATGGTCTGGTAGATAGGAATATGTTCTAATACACGGAAAGATGATCAATATATATATAGGAACAGGGTCAAGAAGGAAACTTGTTGATACAAAAAAGTCATTGCTCCATTACAGGAGTCTAATACAATGTTAGGTAACAGAAGCAAATTCATGCAGCAACTTTTATCGGAACTGAAATGACTGTTACAGTAATAACCTGTATGTATTACAATTGCAGAACTAAGACACAAATGTGGAAAAAGCATGTGCAAATGTCTTCATTTTTCCTGGGTTGGTGGTATCTTCAGGATACATACTTCTAATTCTTCTAAGAGCTACGGGTCTGGTAGAGACGTACTGTTATTATAGTCTCATAATGTCAGAAACAATTTATATTACCTTCTGCTTTCTGATTAACTGTACACTAGGCACTGCTGGCAGAACACAGCCCTGTGATTCTTATTTAAACCTGTACTTTTGCTGTGCTCATCTATATTTATTACTTCAGGAAACAGTAAATCAAATAAAAAAGTAATGGTACCCCCTATATACCATTAATAAAGTGAAGCCTCTTTCTCTTTTTTGTATCTATGAGTACACTTTTCAAACAATACTGGGAGTTATGTCCAGTTCATACCCACTTGAACTGTGCAGAATCTGACCACTGAATACTTAATTTCTGTATATAATTACTGAAATATGTTCTTAAAGAAAATCTTTTTAACTCTAAGTAGTGAATAATCACTTCAGAGAAATTTTTGCCAATCAAAAGTCTATTTTCCTCCCAGTGTGTGCTTATATATTACCATGACTCACCTCATCTCAGTTCAAAATGGACATTCAGTTTTCTGCTAATTTCAAAGAACCTGTTTTATTTCTTAAGTAAGCCTTTGCAGCACTAGGGTATGGAATCAACTCTCTTTTTTTTAGAGTTCATTTGATTCATAGAAACAAGGTATTAATATGGGAAGGAAATTGGAAAAAGAAGCTGAGAAAGTTGGGGCTGTTCAGCCTGGAAAAGAGGAGGCTGTGTGGAGACCTCATAGCAGCCTTCCAGTATCTGAAGGGGGCCTATAGGCATGCTGGGGAGGTACTCTTCATCAGGGACTGTAGTGGTAGGACAAGGGGTAACTGGTTAAAACTTAAACAGGGGATATTTAGGTTAGATATAAGGAAGAAGATTTTTACTGTAAGGGTGCTGAGGCACTGGAATGGGTTGCCCAGGGAGGTTGTGAATGCTCCATTCCTGGCAGTGTTCAAGGCCAGGTTGGATGAAGCCTTGGGTGATATGGTTTAGTGCAAAGTGTCCCTGCCCATGGCAGGGGGGTTGGAACTTGATGATCTTAAGGTCCTTTCCAACCCTAACTTTTCTATGATTCTATGATTCAAATGATGTCTCCCTTAGTCCTGGGGAATGTGTTTTCTGTGGAAGTGTTGGTCTTTCCCTTGCTTTGTCACTGTCCAAGAAATGTCATCTTAAATGTGAAAAGATTTCCTTGTACAACTTCCATGGAAATAAACCATTTCTTTAGATGAAACAGGTGCATATAGCATACATAGTAAGAATGAGTAGCTCTGGTAAAAACTGCCCTTAAAAACCTACCTAACCTAACACCCAATTCCAACAGCATCTCAAGGTCTAACAAGACAGTAAATGGAAGAAAACCACCAAGGATGCTAGCAACTGTTAATACAGGGAATTTACAGAACAGTCCAGAACCTGAGAAGGCAATAGCGAAGAAGAGAGATATCCGATTGCAGCACTGCAGTCTAACCCACAGGCTGTAAATTTTGATCCCTGTATACAAAAAGATCTAATACAGTCTTTAAATTATATTTTGTTGTATTCTGAAGGACTTGCATTGTCCATCTGCAAGGATGAATTTTACCTAAGGTGATTTGGTTTATTGATTTCGGTGGGATTAACCAAGAGTACAAAGATGAGTAGAGTTTTAACGTTGATGTGAATAACACAATGTGGTTCTGATAATCTGCAGTGTTTGGGAAGCAAGCATATCCTTTGGAAACCCAGTGGCTTTTTTGTAAAGATCTGATATTAACAATATAGCCAATGTAAACAGAAATGTTCTCTATAAAACTTCCATTCCTAATTAAAAGTTGTTTGGTTTGGTAAATTGCACCTTGTAGCAGTTGTACTGGATCTTGATAATTACAGTGTAAAACTGACTGTTTGCTTGGTCTTTCAGCACAACAGAAGGCATAAGAAGTGAAAAAAAAAACCCAACTGAACAACTGGGAAAGGGTTCTGTAATAGCAGTTCTCACCTTGTGCCAATTTGAAGAGCCTTAAGCATTTTCCAATAGATCTGCAGTGGTCCCTGTATAGCAAATTGACTGACGATAGATTTACTCTTAATTACCATTTGCAGACTCTTCAGAAGTGGCCCATGAGGCCCAAGGAGTCCACACACCTGATTTGTAGAAAAAGAGATATTTATTTATTATCATGTGTTAAATATTGGTTTGATATCAGTTTATCTTGAAACTACCCTTGAACGTGTAAACTGCTAGAACCCTATTTTGAGTTCTATTGTGTTCTTATAAGCACTCAATAACAAATAAGACCTCAAACACTAACATTAAGGTAAGATCACTGTGATCTGTATATTCGTTTTCACTCTTCTCACCTTCCCCTGTGTATTCTTTAGGAACAAGGTAGCAGACATGCCAATCCTTCTGTGCATCCCTTAAGACTAAAGGTTAGGCAGAAATTTCCTTTCATTTAAAAATGATTCTATAATCTTGAATTTAACATTTGTTTTTACTGTTTAGCTTAGCTGCATACTTACCCCCTGAAGAATCATGTTTCAAGAGCGCAAAATTAACTGAGAAAAGAAGCACTGTGATTTTTCTTGCTTCAAATTATGTAAAGACATCTCAAAAGATTTTTTACACTTAAATTATTATTTTATCTTTTATATGGCTTTATAAATATTAGGGATATCAAACATGATTGCTTCCCTTGCTGCTGGAGGCCCCTCTGGTACTACAGAGAGCTGTTCAAAACATAAAACCATAACTGGACGCTCAATCTCAGATAATAATTTGTGTATCTTAAAAAATGCAAAACAATAAATATAAATCAAGTCAAATCCTTCCTTTCCATGAGTCATATGCTATTTCCTTGGTACTTGTGATGCAGTAGCCTAGGGTTTAATCTAAAACCCATTACGTTCATTAAGCATCATTCTATCGACTTCAATAGTCTTTGAATAAAGCTAATAGCCTATTTTGTTCCTATATATCCAGCACTGAGGTGCAATGGAGGCTAGGAAACAACAGGAAGAGCAGGACCAGAATTTTATATATATATTTTTTTTTTTTTTGTATCTTATAAGCTATTTATTCTTTATACAGCAGTAAGGATAAAATAAAAGAGCATGGATTTTATTTGGTTTCTGGAGGAAGAAGGTGGCAGAAAGGTCACCCTACAGTTCTGCCTTGAAACCTTAAAAATACATAAAAATCACTCTTTTTCAGAAGCAGTACCTCTGCCTCCTGTACCTAGGTTATGACACTGACTTAGAGCAGCATCCAGCTGCACAATTACTGCCATGGTGATTAGCCTGTTAATTAAATCTCTAAATTCAAGACAATTCAGAATTGTCTGTAATGCCTTCTTGTCAATCAGCTGTGCAGTTACCAGGAGGGTTACCTAAGCAGTGGCCAGTCTTACAAGTAATACTTTAAGTGTGCTGTAGTGAGTTAAGGAGGAAATGCAAACACATAATTTTAGACTTAACTTTGAAATTCCTTGCTTTTGTGTTGCAAGGCAGACCTTACACATTACTTTGACATACTGTTGTTATCTGCAATGTAATCTTGTATAATAATTAACTCCAATGGATCCACTGCAGTGCTTTAGCAAAGTACTGGGGCCAGTTAAATTGGACTGTGAATACACAGTTGCTTTCCTTATTTCTAACATAATTATGCCATTGAAGAAAAAAAAAAAAACAAAGGCAGATTAATGGAAAGGCGTTGCTAAATGGGGCTCCTTGGTGCTGTAAATTCCTGGTGTGCTGCTATAAGGTTTTGAAGTATTAAGTATATATGAAAAGTGATGTGCTGGAAATCTTTTGGAAAGCACTTGTTTCTGTTATTCTTTAGGGAAACATTCTGCTGTCAAAGGTGAAATCCAGTGACAGCAGCACCAAAGGCTATGTTTTCACTGCAAGCTTATGCATAGCTTTAGGGCCACTCCATTCCACCCAGCATCACGTGATATTGTATGCCTCTGTATACATGAACTTTGAACCTGGCTTTCCTGCTAGAGCTGAATTGAACTTCTAAGTAGATCAGCACTCCTAAAGCAAGGAGTCTGGCCTTAAGGCACACATAAATTCATGTGTTTGCTACATACATCTCATTGGATTATGGATTCAGTTTGGAGGATACGTCTCTCTTTTATGGACTTACTGATGTATTGAGAATACTCTAATTCTGTAGGAATTGGACCATAATGACCACAGTTTCTCAAGATTTGCATCTCCTGGACCCTTAGTTTCTGAATAATTTGTCTCCCACTTGGCTCTTGCTAGATGCTACCTGCCAGTTTGTACAGCTCTACTGAGCATTTGACCCTTTGTTCCACATGCTCTGTCTCTTTTTGCAGAATGTCGAAAGACATCACCTCAGCAGGCTGCATTGTTGTAAATACAATGATGGCTAACTATAAAATATGGCTCAGAGTGCCAGAAGCCCTCTCAGATCCTGTTCAGTCAGTATTCAACACCAAATCTGTGCAGAGATAGATATATAATAATTGCCAGCCCAGTGATGTTGCTTTAACAGGACTCTGCCTGACTAGGAAAGAGGCTTGGGAATCACACTGTAATTCAGAGGATGAAACTAATTCAGAAGGCAGATTTTTTTCTAGAATACTCCATGAATCAATATATAAGGAAACTGAAATCAGTGACGATTAGCAGTCTGAGAAATACCCCTGCAGACCTACTGTCAAACCAAAGTAGATGTCAGGCCATGATGGACATATCTCCACATAGGCACAAAACCATGTGAATATGGTCTTGTACGCCAGATGTATTCTGCTGGTTTAGCTCACTGCAGAGCCTCCTTGACTGCAGCATGAGCTTCACTCAAGCTAAACCAGTTATTTCACTTTGGAGATGACATTGGGAACTTACTAAGTGCTGAGATCTGTATTTAAAACAAGACCAGAATCCAGCTGTTTTACTTGTTCGCAGTGAATGCCTTTTCCATACTTTGCACAATAATGAACCAAAAGCCAACTAATTTATGCATATTTTCAGTATGCAAAATATATGTACCAGCTTTTTTGTAAGAGATTGTTCCTGTCGTGCTCACATTTACAGAGCCATTTGGTCAAATAGCAGAGTCCCCATAACTTTACACTCACGTATGCCTTGATTATGGTACATTTCAAATAAGCTGATAGTGGTCTTCTAAAATAGATACATGAAAATAATTTCCCCAGAACTATAGCTGTAAGCTAAAACCGCAAAGATCAGCTGACAGCACTTCTCACATCCGTCAGCAACGTTCATTTTTGATGACAAAACATAACTAAAATTTCCCAAATTGGTTCATCAGGGAAGATCTACTCTCTCAATTTAGTTGGTGCTCATCAAAAGGCTCTTGCTGAATTTGTGAGGGTTTGGAACATACAAGACCATTTAGGCTACTCAAGCCAAAGGGAAGCTGAATGGCATCTCTTAGTAGTAACAGCATTTTTCAATGTTCACAGACAGCCTCAAGGTCATCAGACCATTAAGCATAAAAATATAAAGATGTAACCGCGAGATAATGTTCTGGTCCTATGCACCGTGAATAAGAAACCCTCACTGACATCAGCGGACATCAGACTGGACTCCAAGTCATTAGATCAGAAATACAGAAAGAAAGAGGAAATACCATTCTAATTTTATCTTCCTTAGGTTGTGATCGTCTCATCTTAAAGCCAGGCAGTACATATATGTATATATTCCCCATAACAGGAAATACATTTCTGGATCAGAGGTTTGAATGCTTCCAACTGACCCAGAAATTAAATACTTCAGAGCAGCTTTGCATAAACAGCATTGTGGTGTCCTATGTACCTCTTGATTATTTGTCCAAATATATTCCTGTTAAGATGAAAAACACTTTCAAGCTCTCAGTTCTGCAGACATATTCAGGGCCCTGAGACTCAAGTCATATTCTCCCCTTTCCCAATCTCACAACCAAGTATAATCTTTAAAGGCTAAACCAGGCCTTCAATGTTTTGAGGGTGATACCACTGCCTTCTAATTGCACCCCCGGTGATGTCCTTGCAGCCTGAAGCCTGTCAGTGGGGTTTATCAAGTGCAACACGCTGAAACTTCTGAAACCTTCAATTCTGTTGAAGCTGCTCATAAGGATCCAGTTTGCATGTACAAACTATGTTGACTCTTTCTGAGAAACAGAAGCAAGAGAGCAGTGAAAGCCTATTTTTGGCATGAAAGCTGGCATAACTCAAAAATGTGAGCCGGACTGCGAAGTGAGAATGTGCAATAAACAGATTCCCCACTCTGGGCAAAACTGCTCAGGTAGGGTTTAGCATGTATTTGAGCTCTATGGCTTTTCCTTCTGTTCGGTACAGTACATGATTTGTACTCTTACCCCCAGAAATGGTTTGGAGATGAAAGTTAGTTTGATCACAAAAGCAGCTCTATTATTCCAAGGAGCAGCATGGAAAGAAAAGCTGTTTCACTCAAACATGAAAATGTTCCCTACCTCTGGATTCAGACTATTAGAAAACTGCCTGTGTTCTCCCAAACACTCATCTTCTCCTTGCCTGATATTTTTCAGTGTTTCAAAGACATCAATAGGTATTCTTTAAAAAGGCTGTTTTATTAAAAAAAGGAGATTGACCCAAATAACCTTGCAACTTTTGGGAGTATTCCCATCTTCAGGAGATTTTTTCTGCTGAAGAAAGGATTACAGACCTCAGAATCTGGCCCTTCAGTTCATATGCAGAGTACTGAAATCATACCATAACAATTTAGCTAGCCAAAAAGAAAACACAAGCAAAGGTTAGTTAATATTTAAATATTTTGGTTGTTCAGCTATAAATTCAGACACTAAGCTCAGATTAACTAGATTTGGAGCTATAGGTGACTGTAATGCAGCAAGGTCAGGGCTGAATGAAATGACTAGAAATCAATCAAATGTGCCAATTACTGTTGGGGAACAGGGCAGTTAATTGTTTCAAAACTTTACTCTGTAAAATGCCTGTACATGGTTGATGACAGAGGAGATAATAAAACAAGCAAGCTATAGCTCTGCTCCATACAGAAATGTGCTGAAATTGTGTTTGGGGTCTGATTCATTCAGCAAAGTTGGGGTTGCTAATTAATGATGCTTTAATCTGCAGGTAGAAAAGTTACCTCTGGGAGCCTAGAGAGGGACTGTGCTTCATTTAGACTTCTAAAAACCTGTATGGATATGAAGTACATATGCTTTGGGTGCAAGAAATGCTAACTGCTTGGCATCCATTTATTGGCAATGGGAGATGCATTTACAAGCCCTTTTGCCTGCTAGCACCAAGGAATTAACAATGCACCAATTCTCTGAGCCTCAGGGCCTGATTCTGTGTCACTGAAGTCAATAGAAGCTTTGTCATTGACCTCAACAGGCACAGGCTCAAACACTCAAAGAACACATTATGTGATACATGTTTTTTTAAATAAGGCTTAGCAGTTTTGTGTTTGCAGAACTGGGGATGACGACTGACATAAAGAAACTGAAATAGGCAAAAAAACAAACTCCGATTCTCAGTTAGGCAACTGACTCTACATCTGAGCACAGTTTAAAAACAGACAGAAAAACTGCACTGAGTAGCTGCATTTTGCATTACATTTAAACTGTGAATAGTAGCTTCTGAAATCAGATCTCTAATTTAGGTACCTGAAAACAATGTAAATCAGTGAAAGCAGCAGAAACTCTATAACTCTGAGAACCCTGGTTACTTTGTAATGAAATATAGGTGCAGGAGCCTGTATATAAGCAGGTTTCGAATAGAGAATTTTGGCTACTATATACCGCCTGTAGCTCTTCTCTTTGACATTCCTTCATCTGCTTCCAGGAGCCTATCTCTCAAATGACATGGGCACATAAATGTGAGAAACTTTGCTAAGAGCAACTGTTTACCACTATATTCAGAGATGTAAGCAAGTTAATGACTGCGTGTAATAAAATACATAGTTTGTAACCACATACAGTCATTGGCTGTGCTTTCCCTTTCTAGCTTCAGCATTAATGAGAAACTCTTTCAGTTTTCCAGAACTTAATCTATAAACGGAACAGCAGGGCCTGCATATACATATTCATGTGAAAAACTCTCAAGAGGAATTATAGGCAGTAGCACTGTTCATCTTCCTCACATATTGAATGAGTCAAGTATTGGCCCTCCAGGCTTCGTAAGTGTTACCGGTCACCTCAGTCACATACTATTGTTTCTGATCCACATCAAGATGATTTGCAAACACATCGGCTTTTCCAGAACAGCTTTGTGAATACTTCCAGTGAGAAAGCTTATTTGCTCAAATCACCATGATATCTTATTTACCAAACACAGTCTTGGGGGAAAGAAAATTTATTCTGTCACCAGCATATGTAAAAAGGGAAAGGAAACCTTCACTAGCTCTTGAAGGCAAAAGCTGAGCACATCAGTGAGTACACTATTTAGAGTGGGGGGAGGATGTTGCAGAAATGTCCTCACACTGGTAGGGGTTAGAGCATCAGCTCCCAGACACAAAGGTCTTTTGTAATACCAAACCCCAAAACATTTTCTCAAAAGTCAGTACCATTATCACATCCCAGTGGTGCAGAATTTTTAATGCTGAGCAGCTAGTACATTTTATGAATTCATCACTTTGCTGTTGAACACTGGCATGCACTGATAGCTAGGCACAAAAAGCTCCAGTACTGTACAGAAGTGGCATTCAGCCTTTGACAAGCGAAGTGCTACTTTGTCATCAAACAGAGGCTCACAAAACCATGAAAGAATGAACCGCATTTGAAATAGAGTTTTATGCAAGAGTTAATACACTGCTCCAAACAAGTCAGCAAAATCTACAATCAGAAGAGTGTTTGTCAGAGCCGAAGGCCTAGGCTCCTTGGCTATCTGTCACCAGTCTCAGAAGACTGGTTCTGTGTAAGTCAATACAGTCCATATGTGTGTGGGTGCACTCACACCTCTATTTTTTGTTTCAAATTGCCTGGGGCCAGCTGCCATAGTACCTTCAAGACACCATGTGATGTCTTAATCAAATGTTAGCAAGGAGCTTGAAGCAGCTTAAAAGGCACAAATGGGGTACAAAATACAAGGGCACTGAAATATGACGTCACCAATGATTAGCTTAATTTTTTTTCTTGCCCTTTGCATGCTTTGCTTAGGTAGGACGCTCTCTTTATTGCTTATTTCTCCTGAACAGATATGGACAAAGAAATACCTATTAAGCAAGATTGTAGTTTAAATAGGAAACTTTTGGGTCTATTTTATATATCTTTATGCTGCCCAGATGCCTGGGTTAGAATAGCAACTGAACAAAAACATGGGATTGCTGCTTTCTAATAATCTCCAAAACCTAGAGCATAAGCTTTTGCCACTTTCAAATACAAACTTTGGTAACAATCCAACATTGTCATCCTTTCAGATGCAGACTTCCCACTGTGATCAGTGGGACTTCTGAATATTTAAGGAATATATGGGAATTAGTTATTTTTTTTTCTCTTCAGAGTCTAAACTGTTTGTGGAAAATTGTGTTAACCAGGGAGGAAGAGAGGGAATGAAGAGAATATGAGGGAGTGTAAACAGAGCTAGATAATGCTGTGCACCAAACAGTTCCCAATCAGTCCCATGTTAGAACTGCCAGAGTGTTGGAACTGCAGCTAGAAGCATTACATCTGCAAGTGCAGTATCTGCAGTCCCTTATGAGCAAGTTTTCAAAGACAAATCCCATTCACAATACCATTACAAATAACAAAAACTGTTCCAGTATTTCAGTGTATTCACACAAACACATAGAATTCTTTTTCTTTCAAAAAATGGAAGGAAGTTTTGTTCAGAATTCCCTTTATTAAAATATTTATGCCCAGTCTGCATGGGTGAAGGGCACATTTTTAGTACCCTGTAAGATAAACATGAAACTCTAGCACAGCTGGTGCTTGATAGTGGATGTATTTGTCTCTGGAATTTTGTGTTAAGGAGATTCCTTCATTAATAGAAGAACCTTTTTAGTATTTAATCTCAGATTGCTTTTACTACTTGATTCAAGGCACTGCATATTACTAAATATTATATCTTAACATATTAAAATACTGTTAGTATGATACTATGTAAATACACTGTGTAGTATCTTATATCTTATAGTATACTATAGTAGTATCTTATAGTATCCTATATGTAGTATCTTATTGTTGGTAAGATACTAGTAAGATACTATCAGTGTAGTAAGTTAGTAAGATACTGATAGTAAGATAAGTTTTGCCATATCTTAATAGTCAGTAGTGAAAGCTATAAATATTTGTTTTCAGTGTTAAATTCAGAAAGTGATAATGCATTTAGAGTGTTCATTTTAGACAACTGAACCTATTGACTTAATATCTACTATTTTTACCGCATTTCACATTCACACGATTTTTCTATTTCCCTCTGATGTTTTAGCTACACTATTTCTCTGTTTAAACTACACTGTACTTCCTCTCTAGTGCACTTCCAAACATGGATTTCATCTTTTGAGCCCAGAAGAGTATTTGTTCTGGAAAAGGGAAGGTGTATACTAAAGGACTTTTAAAACTTTACTAGAACAGTCTAATTTATCATTATCTGATTTATTATTATCATTATAATATATGTTGTATATGTTGCCTGATCCAACACATACAGTCAGATCCTTCTAGCTTCATGCCAACCATTGCCATTTTATTACTGTTCAAATAACACAAGACGAGATAGAAGTGTATCTTAAAATACGTTACAAAGAGTTCTCTAGCTGGCTTTGAGATTTATTGCAGTGTTGAGTGCGATTGTGTTTTTAGTGACAACACTGCAAAGAAATCTGTATGATTTGTAAGAATACAGTCAGTTTATGAAGGTGAAACACCATTATTGTGAGTGTGGGAAAGAATGACTGAACTTTTATCTTGAACCTGTATTTTTTAGCACCATTTCACAATGAGACAGAATTTACACTCTTCTGGTACTGGGATTAATTCATATAACCAAAACATTACTGGTCTCTACTACAAGGAAGTGTGTCAAGTNGACTGAACTTTTATCTTGAACCTGAACTTTTATCTTGAACCTGTATTTTTTAGCACCATTTCACAATGATGGTACTGGGATTAATTCATATAACCAAAACATTACTGGTCTCTACTACAAGGAAGTGTGTCAAGTATGTTAACTAGTCCTTTTCATTACTGTCACTATCAATTCATACAGAATCAAACACCTTTCATGCCTTAAGTGATTACAGTTTCTAGTAGTACTGAGAGAATACAACTGGTACACTCTCAGTATAGTAAAAGTTGCAAAATTTGAATTGAAACCAAGATTTCAAAATCCTCTGTGTGCAAAACTTTAGTTAGGATCTCAATATCATTCACACAAGGCAATGCACTGGACTTGCATAGCTGAGGCTGGTCCTTAATGGAGGTATTTCATATGATTCAAGCATGTAGCAGCTTAGGTCAGCTGCTGTTAGCAAGGTTGAAAACTATGATGTCAGTCTTGAATGAATGAAGCTGGAAGCTAATTCATCTTGAGTCAAACTTTTTACAGGCAAGAAGCTTTTTGAACGTGTCTGTTACTGAATCCAGAAGGAACTTCAGCAGTCCAGAGCAGTTTCTGCATCTAGCAAGATGCGGCAGACGGCTTAGCCCTGTTTTACCAAGTTTGGTTTAGAGGATTTTGTTATGCCGCCTCTGCAAAATAATTTACTGCTCCAGCAGCTCCAAAACTTAAATTTTAGTCTACAGCACTTAGTCCACGAAACACAGGACTAGCATGCAAGATTAAAGAAACAATAATTTCACATTCATTCACGATTACTTTAGGCTCATAAAGGCAATGGTACTTAATATTTATTAAACACTGTAGAAAAGGGCTCTTGGGAGGATAACTTTAATACATCCCAGGTGTAACAGCATTGAAGTCAACAGTTATGACATTTTAAACTGTCTCCAGAATGTTTATTTCTGTAAAGAAAGTTTTGTCACACTGTAAATCACTGCAAGATTAGTATTAATCTGACTGACATGTCCTGAGCCATCCAGTTCTCTGGTTAATTCTATTAGGCAGCATTTTCCACATGCTAGTTTGAAACGTTATCAGATGAAGACAAACTTAAGCTTTTTTATTGGATTTATGTAAATCCTTTCTTCACTGAAGCTGTTGGA
This sequence comes from Agapornis roseicollis, assembly GCA_002631895.1. Taxonomy (NCBI): domain Eukaryota; kingdom Metazoa; phylum Chordata; class Aves; order Psittaciformes; family Psittacidae; genus Agapornis; species Agapornis roseicollis. The sequence continues at coordinate 84,187 of NDXB01019776.1, read as the reverse complement.
AGGGTTCTACAGTTTCTTAATGCTTCCACACACTGAAAAGCATCACAAATACCTTGTAAGATATACCTTTTTTTCAGAAAGTTCAAGTTTAGAACAACCAATTCAGGTTCACTGCAGATTTCCAACCCCTTTTCCTATTCAGCATCACATGAGATGGGAGAAAGGTTTCTACCTGAGTGTCATCTTTGGCACTGTCTACCCTTAAGAAAGAACACACTTTCAGAGAGCAACCAGGAGTGAAAACAACAAGTTTGAATCCCTGCTTGTTTTAGCTCTCTCATTTGAGTAATTTTCTCCTTAGATTGTGCAAACTTCAACCAATTCCCATCCAAATGGCTTTCATTTGTTGTAGTTTGTATTTGAAAATTGGCAGGTTAAAAATCTCAGTCCTTCCTGCTGTACAGGTGAGCATAAGAGACAGAAGGAACAAGGGAATTCTGTCTGGATGACACTTTCCGTACCTGGAGACAGAACAATTAGGTTCTTTGATCTCAGAAAGGTCTTAATAAACAAACAAATGATCAATTGGTCAAACAGAACCAGCAAACCCACAACACTGTAATTGCCAGCTTTTTAGCATAGTCCAAAGTTGGTTTATTTGTTTTTTTTTCTAGTTCATTACACAGCAGGGCTCTGCTCCAGCTCATCCCAGAGCTCAACTACAATAGTAATAAGTAACTAGTGCTGCTTGCCTTCAACCACTGGAGCATATCCGTTGGCTGCAGTGGGGATACTCGTACTTACAGTCAATCATGTACTAAAGTGCTTTGCTGGCCTGGGGCCTCCATGTCTCAGATGAATAAGCTTTTCTTCAATGAGTTTGCCAAGTTTGCTTCCTAAAGGTCAAAGAAAAAGCCTATTCTATTTCCTGCTGAATTTGGTGGACCTTTTAAAAAGCATTATATATGTACTAGGTATTGAAGATTAGTTGACCTTAGTTAAAGGAGACTCCAGAAAACAGCCCCATGGAAGTGTAACAGCTAAGGGTGAACTACAACACCTTAGGTCTAGACAATTTTGCAAAAATTTCTGTGCTCTTATTTATTTAGTTGTTTTTAATTCTAAGGCAATCTTCTACTTGGATGTGGAGATTCAAGTAACACTTTCCAAAATATGAAAGGCTAAATGCCACATTTACAGTTGTTTCTGAAAAGAGCTGACCTTTATTAAAGTTACTGAGTAAATACAATTCCGAAGGTTTTGTTTCTCTTGTAAATTAAATGGTATGTTTGTACATGGAAAGGTCAATTTTCAGTAAAGCTGAGCTTCAGAAAACATCACCTTTCTCAGCTAAATCAAAGGAGTTAATTAGTTTTACAGATGAAATACATAATACATAATTCTTTTATCTTTGCTTGAAAATCAATTGTTTATGGCATAAAGAGGATACACTTGTCATCATTAGGTGTAAATGTTTGTTTGCTGCAGCAGCCAGTATAGACTCAGTCTGCCACACAGCTTCATAAATGTGAGACACTGAAGTCCTCTGAGAGGTTTTGTGTGGGGGGGAGTGTGTATTCAAATCCTACCTGATACCAGATTTAGTATTTAGTGAATTTATTCCATCTTCTATGAAACTATTCTTTTCTACTAACAAGAAATGCACTAAGAAAATATTATTAGCATTGATACCACATTGAGAACTCTGCAGTTTAATCCATTTCCCCCTACACTGTCCTTAATTTGAATAATTTTTTTATATTTAGAAATTTCTACCACAGTTTCAATGTGTCTTAGCTGTTCGTTACAGAGAATATTATTGTTTGCTGCTTTGGACAGACTAAAAGGCAGCACTCCCTGTCTCTATAACAGCCTTCAGCCTCCCTCTTTGTATGGCTTTCAAAAAATAAGAGAGAGAAGGGAGTAATGTTCTTGGGATGTCGAGTATCTGTTTAAACCAGCATGTTACGCAAAACTGAACTTCACAGAAAGTTTCACTGTTGTCTCCAGAAAGAAGACATTTGAAATCAGATATACAGAAGATGCTGGAAGCATCCAGGTCTTCATAGAGATGTACCACCACAGGAGGGTGTCTGCAAATTGTGTTTCTTCTCCCATGTCTACTAGTGATGTCCAGAGATTTCTTACGGACCTTACTCTCTTTGGTTTGGCCTAAGTTTTGTAACATTTTCATACAGTGCTCTAATTAAAAAGCTATTTAGGGAGTGTTATTATTTACAGCTAGATGTTATTTACAGCCTGTTTATACAAACTTAACCTGATAAACTTCTCCATAGAATAGATCTTTAGGGCAAATTCCACATGCCCTTGCCATATCTGAAGCAACAGTACTAGCTTTATTTAAAAGTCATTTAAGTATTATTATACTTTTCTGCACAAGCAGAAAATATCTAATGTCGATATTTGTTCTCACAGAAGGTGCTGTATGGGAAAAAAAGGAGAGAGACTATGATGAAATTGTCTGAAGGGACAAGTGAAAATAAAACAGCTTATGTCAAGCACTGAGGTTTATAATAAGTGATGTGTCGACAACAGACACCTTCACTAAGGGAAAGGGAAACCTAAAAGATAAACATCAAAAAAACTATAGGCACGTTTTCCAAGCTGCTTCACTTTTTACTTCTTTTCATAGAAGCTGGGTGACCCAATCCTTCACAGTGCTTGTGCCACACTTGAACATTGCAGCTGTTACAGATAATATAACCTTTAATTTTGTGCCAAACAATAGTAAACTAAACAAAAGTGTTCTTGCTCTAGCAAAGAGCTGGGTCAAAGTGGTTTCACTGCTAAGTGTAGACTAGGTAATTTGTACTCTGGCACAGAGGTTCAATCTAGGCTTCAACAGCAATGGCATAGCCACATTACTCTCTTGAAGCATGATCTTACCATAATTCCAGTACTATCAGAGAAACCAAAATGGGCTTTTCTAACAGCCAAGGATATATTAACCATTTTTAATGTTCTGCTTCTCTGTTTGATTTTCTGGTGTTGCGTAATCTCCATATCCAAGCAGATTTGAGGCAAATAGTCAAAACTAATTCTGGAGTTCATCTAGGATGAAAATAAAATGGCACATTCCATACTTTCAACAGATGCTTTCTGTTTAAAAACGTCTCCAGGCAGCACATCTGCGGAAGGTACAAGAACAGAATGGTATAAGGACTTAGATATTAGGCCCGGATTTTATAGAGAACTTTAAAGAATAGAGGACATACAGAGAAGTTGTATGAAGGGCAATAAAGCTATATGTACTGGGAGTTGAAGCAGAAGACGTTAGATCATAGTTTTTTGACATTCTCAGTACTGCTGTTCCAAATTTGCTCTTGCAATGCAAGGGCAGCCTGCTCACTACAGATTCACAGTGAGACTCGACTACATTGTGCTTTCCCTGTGCCTCTCTTTACCTAGTTACAGAGCAGCTCTACAGCAAACCCGTGCCCTCTAGCTTATTAAATCACGCATAAAGTACAGCCCCTTAGGTGTTACTACAGATGTTGAAACAGATATAAGGGTTGTAAAGGATACTAGAATTTGGGGACTGCTGTGGGCATTCAACTGAAGCAAATAATCAGTGGGCTCAAGTAACTACACTCTGCCAGTGCAGCCAATATATCATAGGAAAACACTGAGTTGTATGAACACTGGGATCTTCAATCAGATATTGCTCATTTAAAAATGGAGCTGTGCAACAGTGGCCCTATCTCTTGTACTCATTTTTCTTGGAGCAGCAGTATGACATTTCAAAAGATGAGAAGCACCTTTCAGCTTGAATAAACTCAGGAATCTATCTGTAAACACATTTGGCCTCATCTTGAGAAATGTCAGATTTCTGGAACTAACAGCATGGGTAAAATATTTGTGTCAGTATTTAGACAGCCACATATAGGAGAGCAGACAGGGTTGCAACATTTTATATTGCACTGTTTTGCAAGTACAATAGCTATAGGAAGAAATGCACATTACACCCAACATCTTTGTCCTGCTGTACCAAAGAGTCAATAGTGGGAAGGAAATCTTCTTTCACCTCCTTCTCTGCATCATTGTAATCAGGTCTCTGACTTGCTGAGTTTCCGTGGAAGAATCCTTCCTGACACTAAATGACAATCTCTGTGTTCATTCATTACTGTTATTCATTGTTGGGCTTCCAGTAGTGTCACCTGAAATCAAATCCTTGCTGTGCCGAGCACTGTACACAGAAAATGGCAGTTCCTGCTCTCAAAAGCTTGCAGTCCAGAGAGGCAAAACAAATGTGAAGTGAATGACAGCCTACAGACATTAGTGCCATGGCTTGATTTGCGTGTGTGTTTACAGCAGTGGTTTTCAGACTATGGTTTGTGAGCCCCAGAGGGTAGTGGTCTATAAGGGATCAAGAAAGCTAACTAAGGAGGAAAGGGAAAAAAAAGGGTTTAACTTCACCTCACACAAATCTCTGCTTCCTCTGGAAAGTGTTTAGGGTCCCTATACTGAAAATGCCTGAAAAAATCATTGTATATGGGTTGCTGCAATCCAGCCTGTCATCTCTAACAACCTGAGACACACCAGCTTATGTATTTGGTTACTGCTTTATAGGCTAATACACCAGTCTCACCCCAGCTGGTTTCCACTCCAAGTAGTGCAGCATGGAGTGGAGAAGACCAAGCAGTGTTTTGTACTTTCAGGCTTGCCACAGCATGAGGTCCCATGCTCAGAGAACGCTTATGCAAATTTCAGAGCAGCTCATGCACATCACAGCCCCTCAATCTGCCATTAACACCCTCACCTTCCTTCTTCTTGTGCAGGATTTACTACTAGGAAGATAAACCCCCTACATCTTCAGTCTTCAAATGGGAAGAACTTCAGCTCTCCTTAGTACTTCCTTGCGTTCCTCCTCTGATGAAAGTACCGGACAGGGAAATACCTACCAGCAAATAGCATTCACCTAGCAGTAGCTACCAAGTTAATCTTGAAGAATAGTCGATTGTATAGGAATTTACCTGTCTTAAGACTCCTAGAGAGCGTGAACTTTGGCAACAGGTCTGTTGTCAGAGGTGGCATTCCCTGGCTACTGCATGCAAGAGAACCACTTGCAGACAGAGGAGAAGCACTTGGCTTCTGAGCCCAGGTTGTTTATTAAAGCCAAGGAACCTTGCTGGCTGTGGATTAGCCCTCCAAACTGCACGTGGTACTCTGCTGTATTTTTCATACAGCAATTCATTCTCTTGCAATTTTTCAGAGAATAAAATTTTCACTGACCCAATTAAATATGCTAAAATTGTTTATAATGGCACTTCTTAGGATTAGGTAGGAAGCCATTATATCATAATTTACCAGTATTGAGCATGCATATTGTAAACTATAATGAAATGGGAAAAAATCACTTTCAGATGTATTTTCAGTCTGTATTTTGTAATTGCAGCAATATATCAACCGTTCTAATATTCTTCTCTCATGATTGAGTGAACCTATTTGGCTTGTTATTGTACACATGTAAATCTTACAATATCATTTGGAAGCTGTTATGTTCAAGATGGAATGCTCTTATTTCTGATCTCTCTGCTTCTTCCTTTGAAATATCACCTTGTGCTAAGGCTCTGGAGCAATATGGATGACACATGAGAAATCTGAATCCACTCTGAGAACATGAGAACATTCCTACTTCCTCACAACACCTACTTTGCCTTATGGCCAGAGTCGTCAGGCTTTTTATTCTGCAGATACATCCTGATGTGGGATGGAATTCTGATTAATTTTCCATTTAGCTTTCTAAAATTTCTGATCATCCCCAGAATTCCACAATTTACTTTGGCCAGTGCTTCTGTCTCCCTTTCTTCTTTGTGCTGTGGTTTCTGATGTACATATATATATGCATAGACACTCATATACTATTTTTCCTGAGAAGCAGGTAAGAACAGTGACCTGGTGAGGTTTTTGTTGTTGGTACAAATTAAAACTTTGCTTTGCTCAAGTATATTCAGATCAAAGGATGGTCAGATACTAAAATAAACAGTAGAACCCATATGTATGGTATCACATCAATAGCCTATATGTATGCATCTACAAACTGAAGAAAGCTCACAGATAAACCACATACAGATTTTCTAGCTGGTTACTATTTGTTCTGGAAATGCAACCTGAAGTCTTGATCAAATACTTCTCATATATATGCTCCCATTTCACTTAAATGGTATTACCCCAACAAGAAAGGTAAACAATGTGCAGGATTACAGGATTTCTTAAGGAAGGACTCAAAATACATCCCCTAGTATGAAGTGAACCAGAAATACCTCAAAATATGCTCTAAAAGCAGAAACATTCAGAAAAGTTTATGAAATTAAACAAACTAAAATATGAGACCACATCTGCTAAACCTTCAAACCAGAAATGTTTACAGACCAGAATACACAGACAGATCCACCCCAGGAGTCTTGAAGTGAAAAGCTCTCTCACCACTAGAAATATTAATCTTATCACACTTTGGCAATCTGAGAAAATATCAAACAGCTGGTGATTGTCAGCATGATCCCAATACATTAGAAGAATGATGCAGAGAGTAACAGATTGGCTAATCTGATATCAATACTGGCTGAAATAGTAAACTGGGACTGTGTCAGGGCTGTGTTAGCAAAGCACCCAAACCTAAAAACATAATGAATATCAGTCAGCATTCCTAGAAAGCATATCCTCTTATTTTGGTAGAAGTGTATTCCTGGTTGATAATGACAACTCTCTTGAGGTTGGAAACTGAATTCTTCAACACATCTGACGCAGTACCACATCAAATTTTGATTTTAAAATGGAACAGGACAGCTTAGATGTGTTACTGGCCCACTGACAAATCACAGAATACAATTACTACTGAGGGGACATTAACTTTCTTGCTTCTATTGGTAACACATAAGGACTAATTTGTGTTCCAACAAACTAGTATTTTTATTAACACTGAAGTTGGCAGTAAGGGGAGGCTGAGTGTGTTCTGAGTGTTCTGAGTCACCTGGTGATCACAAGCCAACACAGTATTTTTCATTTTATACAAATATGCAGCAATCTATCCAGAACATGGAAGAAAGTGATACCTAAAGATTAGGAGCTTCACCTCTGTCCATCTGATGCAGAGAAGCTCTTGTGTTACCTCAAATGAGCTCTAACTGCAGTTGTGTAATGGTGCTGTCTAATATAATTCTTGGAAAAATAAAAGGAGGAAAAATTATCCATCTTATCCTTCTTAATAGCAATGGCAAGAACAGTATTAGAGTCTGGTATCTACATTTGAGAAAAGATACTGAAATGCTAAAAGCTTATAAAAAGTGAAGGGAAGCCATGGGACAAGGACAACAGCCCCTCCACACCCTCTTTGATTACAGGTGTGATTAAATACTGGGATAGGTGGTAGACTCACTATCTCTGAAGCCTCCAAAACTTCTATATCTAAAAGATTAGATACTTCTTTAAGAATATGATTTATCCTAATTGCCTTTCTTACGGTGCTATACTGTATGCCAGTGTGCAGATTGTCTAAGATATGGAAACTTCAATATATATATATGCAGAATGTTAAATCAAATAGCATCAGACTTAAACAAAAGTTTTTGAGTCTTCTTCATCCCTAGGTTGTGAGAATTTCTCTTCATAAAGATAATGAATAAAATTGGATATGGTGTGATTTGATGTGACCAACACATCTGAAAGGACCAGGAAGGCCACGATCACCACTGTACATTGCCAAATGTGTGTTTAGCTTGTCTGCATCTTCTGAACCATTCTGTGTTCTGTACATGATAGCTTCTGTGAGCACAATAAATAACTGTGGGAAGGTCCAGCTTAGACCCATGGCTGCCTAGATGGGACAGGCACAGGTGGTGTCTGGAGAAGGTGAAGGAATAGAGTAGCATGGAGGAGCTACAGACATGGAATCTTTGGAAACTTTAATATCAATGTAGTCCCAATGGAATGTGTGAAATGATTGGAATGATAGGAAGCCATTCCCAGTCTGTAGGCCATCTCCAAGGGCAAATTTTAAAGTTAGAATCTGTCTGACTTAGAGTTAGAGGTCTAAAAGATCAGCATTAGTCAAAGCTAAATTCTATGATGCTCTGTTTATATTGCCAGGAGATGGGTACCACCAGGAGGCAATCCTTCCTGCTTTAAATTAAGAGTCCAAAAAGGATGGCTGTATGAAAACCTAAGTAAGTTTAGACTGGAAGTCTAGTTTCTGGATGGATGAAGTGAGATGAACCCCATGCTAAATAGCTTCTCCAAAGCACAGAATTAGTAGTGTTTATTAATGAAACAGCTACAAATATGTTTACATTAGCAAACAAACTAATTTTCCTCTCCCAAAACCCTGTCAGCTTGGAGCAGATATTCTCTATAGTTCGTTTTGGTTGCTTGCAAGGGGAAAGAGTCCAACTGAGAACTGCACACCTTACTGCAGCCTGGCCTGAGGTGAAGCCCTGCTGTATGCAGCTGTGCATCGCAAGAGGGGAGACAGACCATAGACTCAGTGTGAGTTGCACAAACATGAGTGCTGACACTTCCCAAAACATTCAATCAAATTCATCTTGGCTTGGAACTAAAGAAGCCTCTTGCTCATGGGCACTGACAAAAAAACATTGCAGGCCATAGTGGTGCAGCATGGCTTTTATTTCTGTGAGGTCAATGCAATTTTACAGTATTTACCTACCTGTAACATAATACAATTGGTTTTCAGCCTTTAGATACACTTCATTTTGAATCCAAGATTCCAGTCACCCTGATTCATTGGACTTACTGGGGAATGGAACTTTGTTGATCCTTCAAATCAAAGTGAAATGGAAGGCAAATTTAGAAAGCACTACCCCAGATGAGATTAGGCAAGGAATCAATGTTTTACAGTTTAAATATATATATTAATCCATGGCGGAACTAAACCATTTTAACTTTTTATACAGACAGTATTTTATCCTTGTGAAAGTGTATAAAAAGTGCATAATATGGAGTTATTTTGCTGAATGTTATTTATGATACAGTTATCTCACAGGGGAGAAGCAAGAGCTAGTGATATCTGCCCAGGGAAAAGTTACTGGGTGGTAGTTTCTGAAAAGCTTGAAAGATGTAGACAGTCAATTCCTAGTGAACTGGGAGTCGTGACAGGAGTTATGGTTCTGTATCATATAAGCAGTTTTGAAAATCCAGCTCCTCCTTCCTTTTTTTAATTGAGTTCATTTGTCTTTCATTTGCTTATTGTGACATTCTCCCATGATTTGAAGCTCCTTCAATAATAATAATAGGCAAAAGACATACATACAGTCTTCTGCTGTCAGAAGTACTGCACTGTGGTCTAGAGGTGCTGATGGCTCCCTCTTTAATTTACTCCCTTGTTGAACCTACAAAGTTAGTAGCACTTTCATGTTATGGGCCATGACATGCAGAAGTGGAGGTAATAGAGAGTGTCACCGACAGAAGTTGAAGTGTGAGACAGCAGCACTAGCAACTAAGCAAAACCACTCCTGAGCTCCTTCCTAGTCTGTGTTCTAAGTACTTGCTTGGTAAGAAATAACCAAAATGACTCTTACTCTCTAAAGGGCTTTTGTAAACAACAAAAAAATCCAAACCAGAAATACTCTTGATACCTGAAATGTTTCTGTACCAAAGCCAATAATGAAGTAACCAAAAATAGTTCAGTGGTAATTTCTCTGGTACCTCTTACTTTAATGATGTTTATAGTATTGATAAAATTATAAACTATGTGATTATATCTCAAGGATAACTGAAATGGAACACAGATCTTTTCATTTAAGCAGTCTGCTTTGAACCAGCCATTTTAATTCGATTTCCTTTTAGTAAAGAGCTTCAAAATCAGAGTTTACAAATAACTGCAGCATATCCTTTGTTTTACTTCTTTTGGACAATCCAGAACAGCCATTCCTAATGATTGCTAACACAGATGAAAAAAAGGAAGAGTTTTCAAATAAGAAAAATCAAGACTATACAACTGTGTCATGGAGAAACAGCTGTTATAATTTAAAGTTAAGTCCTAGTTCAAATTAGAACCTAAATTAAAAGAAAAAAAACCTAGACATATTTAAGGCAAGTGATAAACAGATAAGCCAGGCACCACAGTAATGCATAACTTACAGAAATATGCCTAAGTTCACTGCGGACACTGCAGTGCTGAAACATGAGCCTAGCTTACTGTATTTATTCAATTTTTAACACCCCCTCAGAAAACAACTTTCCTCTTTTGGAAACCTTTATTAAGGACCTATTTTCACACTGACTCTATACAAATATCAACATCATTATTTAGGATTTATATGATAGCAGTATGGTCATATAAGATCTAGGAAAATGGATATACAGCGCATCCAGAAAGAAAACAAATAGTTCCCCAAAGCAGGTGCCAAGGCTCATATCTTACTCTTTATAATAGACATCAGGTTTAAAAAAAGTCAGAAGTCTGTGCATATGTGAGAGATAACAGTAGCTGAGACAAGCAAAGGTATGATCACTGCTATTCCCATTTTACAGGTGAAAAGTTTAAGCTGAAAAACAGACTTATCCAAAATAATAGAGAGAGTAAGTGACAGGATAGAGTTGAGTGCTCACCTGGCTAAATCCTAATCTAAGACACTCCTAAAATTAGAGTGAAGCATTTCTGTAAGAAACTGTAACAGGAATTAATGTGCATAAGTCTGAAAAGATCTAAAGTTATATATGTTAAAAAAAACACACACTTGCAACAAATATTGACTAATATATGAATTTCCTCAATGAAAATGCTCCCTTCTCTCTGTTCTTTTTAACCATAAATTACAATTTGTGTTACCAGGAAAAAAAAAAAAAAAAAAGCCTTTCATTTCATGTGTTCCATAATAAAATGTACCCTTTTGTTCTACTTCACTTAGGACCAGTCTTCATTATTGGAAAACAAAGTTCTGAATCACTGATCCCATTTTCTCCTTTACTTCCATGAGCTGTCTTTCTACTACTTTTCTTCTTCCCATTTCCTTGCTAGGGTGGTTCTTCCACCAGGATGCAATCTCGTCTGTGGGTGTCACATAGCATGCACACAATGTGGATGATGTTTTCAGGAGGGAGCTGTGTAATATGCAATGTACAAATGCTGTATGATAGGTAAGCCCCTCAAACCTAGTATAGAATGGAATATGTCTGCATCAAATTAGAAAGTCTGCTTTGTGCCTGTGCTAAAATATCAATACCATGGCTTCACTAGTTCTTTCTTGCCCCAGGGCAGCCTGCTATGCTATTATCTTCTCTGATAAGCCTTATTAGATCTCTAGGATTTAAACTAGCTATATTTGTAATATATCTAGAAAGAGCAACCCTTATCTGGGTATCATCAATACACATAACTCCACTGAAATTACATGACTTCAAGAAAATAAGTAATGCAGAAATTATCTTAGCATTGTTGTATAGAATACCTACTAAGTGTTCAGCAGATAGGCAAGGTTCCATCACATATGGTGATATTTTACATTTTAAGATTCAGTGCATGAAATCTTGATCACAGTGTAGTGACTGGCAAAGCTCCCACCCACTTCAGCAAGGTTAGGACTTCAGTCCATATGTGCACCATCACGTAAAGCAGTTATTGTTTATAACATCTATGGTAAACTATACTAGCTGACTGTTTATCCTAGAATATATTGCTTTGAAGGTTCCTGGTACTGAATATTGCTGCTAGAAAAGGGAAAGTAGCATGAATCATCCACCTGGTAAGACAGGAAAAAGCCTTTGTGTGACTACTGCTTTCTAATGTGAAAGCATTAGAACCTGCATGCAATTCTCTGCTATGTGCCAGGAAGAAAAAATGAGACCCCCTTGACACAGGGGTGTCTTGTGGAAAGATGGGTTCATGTTTATCCCTTCCTGAGACAGCCAAATATATACAGAATAATAGATGGAGCCAGTGTTCCTTGTAATCTCAGGTGAAGGGACACCTGACTGAGTGTAGAAGACTTTAGGGCTGCTAACTTGGGATCAGTTGCCAATGGCTCGCAGGACTACATGTGTATCTAGGTGTACTGTGCTCTTTGGAGTACCTCTACAGAGCAACTTAGGGCTGGAGGAGTCAATTTTCATCTTAATAGCACAATATGAGAGCATTTGCTGTAGAATGAGAGTGAATCTATGCAGCTGTTTCTGTGCAAGCTGGAGCTAAAGGACCACCAGGCAAACATGAATTGAACTCCCATTGCCTATGTGGAAATACAAAATATTTTGTCATGTTTTGTTTATGTGGTAGGTTATATTTATTTATTATGTTTTGTCATATTTATAAATGACATTTATCTATATAATTTCAATTTCTATTTAAATACACTGAAGAAAGATATAGATATTTTTATAATTATGAAAGCTATGTTTATTTTGCTAGTATTTTATAATTAATGTTATATTTCTTATTTATTGCACTCCATATACATTGAGATGAAGCACAATACCAGACAGAAATACCAAATGAGCATCCAGCCCCTTTGTCAGAACAGGCTCCCTGCTGTCTGTATCTGTGGCTAATGGCTTCAGTTCTTTCCAGTCTCTGAAAGTTGATGTATGCCTGTCCCTAGCAAATGCTGATCTCTAAATTATATATAAAAGCTATATCTGAGACAGCGTGCAGGCCAGCATATAATTACAATACCTTGGAAGGTAACTGTTGGTTTTCTTAATACCTTCATGCTCCATAACAGCAAAACAGCAGCTGCCTGAAATTTCTGGTGACTAATACAAAACCTTCTCTCCTTCCTGCCATCCAATACTTATTAAAGCAAGGATGACTGACAGGGAGAACTTTCCCTGTGGTTAATTACCAGATAAGCTAAGTCTTGGCACAGTTAGCTGAAAAGAAACAGCCTCTACATAAGTCACTATTGCTTAAATATAGCCCAAATCGGTGCATTTTCAACTATTGGGTAACACCTGCAGGCAATAGTCCTTTAAAATGTGCATTTAATAGGATACATATATATAGAACCTCAGGCATATTTACGTGAATGCTATCCCTCTGTGAAACCAGTTGAAGGATCTTCTGTGTATTGCCAATATCAGGAGGTAGAAGACTGAAAAGAAAAACCACATGCTGATCTATCAAGGAGTTTTCCCAGCCTTTTTGTTTGATGGCATCTGGGGAAGACTGGTAGTTTCTAGAAACTAAGATCCTAACATGATAATAAAACATTTTGAGTTAGGTAACCCTGGGACAAATATTAAGTATTAAAACCAGGTAATGACATGGGCAATGGGCTCTGGATAATATTTTTTAACCAGTTTGAGAAAGTATTTTCCCAGAAGCCCACTTGTGATATTTTGCTAATAGATAATACTTTTATAGTAGTCAGCCAACGATGTGTATGTTTCAATGGCTCTAGATCAGATCTGGCCAGTGGTCCATTTCTATTTATGTTAAGGTTAATCTGAGACACTTGGTGTACTCCATAAAGTCAGATTAAGCAACACTATTAAAGGTACTTCACTCTAGATCTCTTAGAGTATTTTTAAATATTTTATGTGTCTTCAGCAGTAAACCAAGGCAGAATCTGCTAAACTGGATGCCTTTTTGGTTTAAGAATGAAAAAGGTACCTACAAAGGCATTGAAACTACTGCCTTCCCCCACCTCCTGGTTTCTCTTACTTTAACAGGGTCGTACCTAGCAAATGTCACTGCCAGGATCCTTCCCCAGAGAGAGAACATTGCTAGAGCCACTTGCACACAAAGTGAATGCTCAGCTTTGCATTTCAATGATAAATACCAACAACATTAGGGATTCTATGACTGACTACCGATTTTAAGCAAATTTCACTGTTTTAACTTCTAAAGAAATTAATGTGGATCAAAAACTCAGCAATGATAGGTGACCTGGCCTCTGTTAATCTTCTGGCATGAATATACACAGGCAGTTTCTAGCAGTTTTATAACAGTAGAATTCTTTTTGCTTTCAAAAACAACAGATCAGAGTTACTGAAGAACACTTGCCTTTGCTTGTAATAAGAAAAAAGCCTTCTTATTGCCTAGAGAGATTCGTCTGTCTTAGATAACACACGCACATTTCCTTTGGTTGTATCAGAGCTGACAAACTAAGCAAGCACAGCCTGTCCTTTGATCTTCAGCCAAGCAGAGACCTTGGACTCACAGTCATCCCCTGCAGGAATACCACTGAAGATTTGGTAGCTTCCCCTCATCCCTCTGAGTTACTGCTCTGCTGACATCCCAAGACCGTGTTGAACAGGCTAGTGATACCAGTACTGTTAAAACCAGCCTGCAAAGCTGGCATCTTTACTCACTGAAACTGGGTGAAAGTCTTACACATTTACTGATTAATTTCTAGATCAGCAAAGTTAAGCTGAATCATTTTCCTACAGCAAAAAATCCTTCAGTGTGCCAGGGCAACGTCAAGCTGCTAAGAAAAGGACTGATGCTCTATTCTTTTTACTGTAAAAGCCTTTTGAATGCTAACAGTAGATGACAGTTAATTTGGGTATCAGGGAGTTGTTTGTAGGCCATTTGTAAATGTCTTAATTTTTTATTCTATTTCTGCTTTAAAAGTGTGTACTTTTGAGGAGTTCATCTTGAAGGAGTCAGAGTTCTGAAAGACCATCTCAACATACTGCGGTAGCCCAGCTCAGTAGGTTATAAACCCCAGTATACAATATTGATGGTTACTTCCAAACTGGCTGATAGATGTGGGAGAAGGACTACATAGATAATGACTGATGGTGAAAATATTTCCTTTGGGCTCTTGAAGAAGGATGCATGATAGATGTCTAGCTAGATACCAGTGCGGGCTGCCTGGTATGGTATCCAGTAAATAATAGCTCATTTTCACTTGTATGTTCTGTTTCTATTAGAAAATAAAATTTCCAACTTATATTTTAGAGCAAAGAAAGAACCAGCGCTATTCTCAAAAGCGGGCTGTCAGTGGGCTTTTGATGCAAATGAATACATACAGTTTATCGTCTCTTATCTCACAAGAATTATTGAAGCAGATTTCAACTCTGTAAATGAAACTGATGTATTTGCATACCCTTTTACTGTATTATTAAAGGGCTGCACATAAAATTATGCGTATTATCAGCATCTGAAGACTTAGAGTCCTGACTGGCTTTCCTCAGTGTGAAAAAAAAGAACAACCAAAAGCTTGATGTCAGCAAGCCTTCTGGCTAACAGCTTTTAAATCAATAATAAAGAAACCTACAAGTAAAAACAGCTAATAACCTCTACAAATTTTCGGGTGCACCCTGCAGTATATGAATGTCAGGTTAAAATTTACAATGATCCTACTCTGTAGTATGTTTGAGTATTGAAATTTTCATTTAAAACAATGGATTTCATAACAAAAAGGTATAGAGTTTTATACTGGTATTTATTTATTGCATTGATTTTCAGAGCTCCTTTTAAAGTGAAGCAATCAGTTACATTCAAGCACAAAATGGGTGAACCTGCTGAAACAGGTAAACTGAATTGCTATTCATTCCTGAAATGCTGGCCACTGCTGCTGATCAAAATTCACAAATTTAATTTGCATGCCACAAATCATCTTAAGTTAGAAAAGAAGGTGAAAATGGTATAATTACAACTAGCTAGTAGTCAGTCAATGGTCCAGTGGTTAGGACAGGGCATTGGGAATACAGGAGCCAGATGGTGTTGCGACCCGGTTGCTGTCCTAACCTCTCCTAAACTGTGCTGTTTGCTGGGCTGAAGCAGCATCCTCAGCTTCCCCTCTGGAGGAGGAACTCTATTTACTACGAACTGACCTGGGAGAGTTAAGCAAGAGAGACTTCAGACCTGGGAGATCAGAATATTCATCCAGACAGTGGGGCCAAGCACCTTCCAAGGGACTCGAATCAGGTCTTCCATATTCAGCTGAAACACTGGAACTGCTGAATATGAGGGACAAGAAGTGATTGGTAACTCCTGTAATGCCTCATTTCCTTTGCTTGTCTCATAATGGCTTGATAGGAAATGAAATTTTCCAGGGAAAAATTTTTTTGCTGGGTTTAAGTGTGGCAAGTACATTTAAAATGCAGTTCTGATCTAAGAAATAGCCCTAGGTCTTCTCAGATATTTTGGTACAATAGCCCTACTGAAATACAATTCATTCACAGGCAGTTGAAGTAAATGAACAAAACCCTACTCTCTGTCACGTATTTAATGTATTTTGAACTCTAGAGGACTGTGCAGACAGATCAGGCTAAGCAACAGGAAGAGCATCGCCAATTCGTGTCACGTCTTGAGAGGAATTTATAGCACTAATACCTCAGTTCTATAGGCACTGAATCTGATGTCCTCTGTTCGTGGCTTTCTCTCTTGCAAGTGGTCTTTTATTCCTGTATGGGAAGGGCTCTCCTTCCTTAAGTAAGGAGATCAGCTGACATGGTCTTTAAAAACTTGAATTATCAGGCCTTTTGCCTTACGGAGTATACCTGGATATTATAACCAGTGGGTTCAAATCTTTTAAGATGAGGCCTTTGGGTACAAATAGTTCTCTATGCTTCTAAATCCCTTTGCAGAAATTTCTCATTGCATATCGGGTATTAACTTTCCAAGATGTATGCATCTGCAAATGAAAGAGGAAAATTTTGCAATTGGACACCCTGCTTTATCAAATTGATATGGCTTGTTAAAATATTTAAATTAAAAAAAAACAACAAAAAAACCTTTCCATTAAAACAGAATGAAGTTAATTTACTTAAATTTTAAGGGATCAGATTTCAATAGAAATTAATTGTGCTTAGGGTAGATTAGGATTTCATTAGTAATCACTTAATTGATATTCATTGCTCCTTACAGTTAAGCAATTTCAGGCTAACTGTTCAAATAGTGAGTTTAGTGAGCACTTCAGTAAAAGCTGAATTGATCACAAATATGTAAGGTGTTCCCAATAACATGGAAGACGTTTACTCTGTTATAGCTGATACTCAGAAAAATACTTGCAAATCCTGATAATTGGGAGGCAATTTTGCCAGCCTAGGCATTACTATGCTTGAAAGTGCTGTGCTGTATGAGGTCAGAAATCACGTTAGCAATGGGATTTATCCTGATTAAAACAAGTTTTATTTAGGATAACAGTATTTAAGGAGATAGCCAAGAACAATGTTGGAGCTGAACCATGACTGCAGCTATAGGAGCTGAATACAGAGATGACTGTCACCTTATTTATTTCACTTTATGTTGTTTTCTCTAAAGACCTACCATCCACTGATATGTTTCATGTCTGGTCAGAGATAAATCTGACTTTGGCCCTTTTTAGTCTTTTTCTGGCATTACATATGCTATTAACATCTTTTTCAGACTCCCATGTTTCTTTCTATAAAAACAAGGAAAACGAGCTTCCCAAATCTCCAGTGCTTGTTAGCTACAACTGTGCTGAATGCTTTATCAAGCAATATCTTGTACTTACACGTTCATAATCCTAGAAAATGTCAGTGTTCATTGATAATATATATAATTCAATACTAGCATTATTAAGTAGTATTACACCTACCATGGGGGGATTTGGATGAAGAAAGAAAGATATATAAAAAGAATAAATATATTCATGAATAAGATAATAATATATATATAAAAGACAGTATATAACAGGATTCATATATAACATTTTGCATCAACACTAGGTGGGCTGTGTGGATACTGGGCCTCAGAGTATCAGGAAAACTTGATACTGACAGAGATTTGTACATTCCGGATCAAACACCAAGTAAGCACAACTGTTCCTTACTCTCCAAAATGTCTGCCTGAGGGATAAATGAGCACATCTATTCTGGTCAGAAGAACTCATTGAATATTTATATGCAAGTTTTCATTTAAGTGAAATATTTCAAGACATTTACTAGAACTGAAGAATATAGATATTTGAAAATGAGAGCCAAGAATTTACATTTTCTCCTGCTAAGAAAAGCTTGTTTAAAAACTATAAATAGACACAAACCCAATAATAATAATATGCTTTTGAAACAGTGTAGTCTGATGGTTACAGCAGTATAGGGTAACTGGTATCTTTTCTTCCACTTGTCTCTGACGTACTGTAGAGCATCAGCTATCTCTATTTCCCTGCCAGCTATGAGCTTGTGAAACTTTCAGAACATTTAGTCTGAAATTCTCAGTCCTCTTCTTTTGCAGAGATATCTGCACACCCAGGAAATGAATAACTGGAGGAATGATGGTCTCATGATTACTGTTATTGTAGGAGACATGGATCTGTTTCTGTGTAACCTTAGAGAAATCATATTCAGCATCTCTATATTAGGTGAGGCAGTGTCCTGCAGAAGTCCTAGAGTTACTGCTGAACTGGCTGGCTCTGAAACAAGCATTTCAGTCCTTCTACTTGCACCTGAACCTGTGCTGCTGTACTGTATAGTACCAATTTCCTTGGAGCTAGCTCCAGTATCTCTGCATTGGTCTGCAACTTCAAGTTGTCTTTTTTTCTTCTTGTGCCTTAGCCTTCCAAATCTAAATTGGGAACAGCAACACTTCAAAGTGGTTTACCATGAATGGGTGCAGGCAGCTCAGGTCTACTATGAATGGTCAGGAGCAGTAAAATACTATAGCATGTAAAACACTTCAGAGACAAGAAATGTTCTTTTTCTCATGCTCCAGCCCTGGCAGTATTCAAGGCCAGGTTGGATGGGCTTTGAGCAACCTGGTCTAATGAAAGGTGTCCCTGCCTATGGCAGGGCGTTGGAAATGGACGATCTTTAAAACCCCTTTCAACCCAAACCCTTCTGTGATTCTGTAGTAAAACAAACCAATAAAACCAGGTAGCAGCAGCTTCTTTGCTTAATTTGTTTAACATCTAAGAAACAGAGATTTAGAAAAGGACAAAGACAGTAATTCTCCTACACTGGTAAAAACATAAGATATACTAGCCAAATGCTGCTTACACAACTTTCACCTGTAGAATATATATTTAAAAACATGCATAGTGGTTCCACTAAATGTCCTAGTAAGCATATATTTTCATTAAAATATTCATATCAAACTTATGTTGGAGTTCTGAGTATTTTAAAAAATCACTGGGTGGGCAAAATTCATTCCACACAGTCAAAAAAAAAGATACCACTGGAGACTTTAATTGCCGTAACGTAGTAAAGGAGTAAGATCTACAGGAAAATGAAATTGTGAAATTGAATTCTGAACTAGAAATCTGGATAGAAATTTTAGATAGAAATATGAAATAGCTTCCCTTATAACCTGCTCCTGGATTGCCAGAGCAAATGAGAATAGTGTTTGGTTTTCATGTAAACTGGAGAAAAGTCTCTATGATTGATGTTTATAAGCTTAATATACCAAATTTATGAGGTCTGGCTTCTAGTTTGGGTTCATTTGATAACAAGGAGAAGGCAAAATTTGAATGGAACCACAGGAGCATGCAAAATATACAAACTGCAGGCAGAAGACAAGGTTCAAAATGTAACTTTGCTGACTGCTGGTAGGATTTGGCCTGAGGCAGAACACCTTAAAGACTGGCCAGAAAGAAAGTGCTAAGGACCTCCTCATGTAGATTTATTTTAGTGGATAATCAGCGTGACACTAGGGCAAAACGTCAAACTAAACCCCTAAAACTGACAGACTGAGAGAACATCTGGTAATGGCCTTCAGGGGATGAGCTAAATGACTTGCTGGGATAGTATACCTTCACAGGTATTTAGTGGGCCAGGCAGCCGTAGGGAGGATGTAAGATTTCTTATTTATGAGCACAATCAAGATCTATACCCATAAATCACTGTGCAAGACATGTAACTCTAAAGCTCATTTTAACAAGCACAATTAAGACAAACTACCCAGAAGCACAGAACTCAGCACTATGTAATTTAACACAAAGCTCTGCTATGATTTAACAGTCTCTGCCACTGTTGCCTTAATAATCCCTAAATCACATGCTGCCATAAAGAAGCCCACTCCCACCCCCCAGGATATAGATCTCAGTTGAACACAAGAGTTATTTAACTGTTTTGTGCCAGGTGGGGCTTGTAAAGCCAACCAAGCAGCAGAAGAGACTTAACAGAACTCTGTGAAGTCCAGTGCAATGGGAAAACCTCATCTTCTGTATGGAAACCTGTTTCCACACTATGTTCTTGTCCCAGCTGACCTTCTATTCCAACAACTAATCTCATGAAATGCTGACAGATAAGAACGTTTATTTTAAGAAAATATTTTAAATTGATAAATATATCAGAAAAGTTTTATTGCTCAACTTTCTGGCCTATAGCAAATGAGCTCCTCATCGAATTATCCAGAATGGTGTTATGATGTTTGCTTATGAAAAATTAGCAAAGACCTCAATCCTTGAAATCAGCTACTTACATAGGAATGACTTTCAGCCACAAGTTTAAAAGTTTATATGAAAAGGAGTTTCCAGCAAGCAACCTTTACAGGAGAACAGCTTGGAAGAAACTTAGCTTTAAAGGGAAGAATACACAATGTGTCAAGAGAGCTATTATGGATTACAGTGAAAGTGCTAAATTCTAGTAACTAAACAAAAGACAGAATTCTTCATTCAGTCTTTGTTACACAGTGGATCAATGAGCTGCACAATTATCACTAGGGGTAATCACTGCACAGCATGAGTTTTTTTCTTAAAATGGAAAGAAAAAGAAAAAAGACATAACAGCCACAAAGCACAGATCACTTAAAACTATACACTGAGAAGGTTTTAAGTACACTTGAAAATATGCATTGAGCCCTGAGCCTCAGCTGATCATTTACTGATTTCAGAACCTGGCAATTAGAGATGCTGAAGGACTTTTCTATAGAGCACAGGTGGTTTGAGGTTCTTCCTGAAACAGGAGGACCAGCTGAGAGATATTGTGTCTGAGGCAAGCTGACATTGCTAGCTGCATAAGATAGATTTAATATATTTAATATTGATAATGATCTTTCTGTGGATATCAGGGCAGTTTCCTATGGTTTCTCTTCTCCCTTCCTGTGACAGCTAATCAAGAGTGATAGTAACAAAACAAGTAGTGAGGTTATTACTTTAGCCCAAATAATTGAGATCCAGAACTGAGTAGGCAGTAATGACTGGTGAAGAACTCTACAAATACACCTTCCTCTATTTTCTTATAATTATACGCTAGCAGAAAGCAAGTAATTATATTCAGTCACTTTTTTTTCCACACAGCTGGAACTACCAGACAGAGGGTGAAGCATAGGACACAAATACACACACTTCCTTATGCTGAGTTTAAAAAACAAGGAAGAAAACCTGTGAGAATCTGAGCAGAAAGACAATTCTTTGTGCCACAGCATCTCCACAGTACATACAATCCCACTTTTTCATTAAGAAAATATCAAGTAAATATTGCACACTTTAAATTAATTGTGTTATAATGCTTGTCCTTCAACTGTTAACTCAGAAAACAAAGCTCCTTAGCAAGCATCTTCAGTGAGTATCTTCAGGGACTAGGACCACATCTTTGGAAAACTAAAACCTAATAAAAAATGAACAAACTGTAATGGTGATTAAAAGTGAAGTGGAAATAAACTGCTAATATACAGTGTAAATAGATTTTTTTCTCTGGGTGTGCTAGGTCACATCCTAGGCCATTGTATATAGTGTCAAGCCATATTTACAAGATAAAAAAACAGCATGGAAACACTATCAAAAAGCTGGCTGATGCTGGTACATAACCATCATGGTACAATGCTAGATTTAAATGATCTTTGAATATACAAATAGGGAATTACTGATTTGGAGATAATATTATTTCTCTATCTGACACTACTAAAACCTGTACTGGAAATTTACAGTTCAAAAGGCTTTTTGCTAAATTATATGGAGGGACACAGGAGCTTAGGAGGCTGAAGAATCTATAGGCACCAGGAACTTTGTTTAGTTTACAAATGACAAGATGAAGAGGAAAGAGGACAATTGTATACAAGGACCAATGTGGAGAACATAACTATCATAATGATATCTTTAATCTGCAAAGCTTTAACAAAGGCTCAGTGGCTAGATAGGGATGCCAGATACATGCAAGCTAAAAATAGAATTCACAGTTTTAACAGCAGGAGCTATTAGATCTTGTAACAATTTAATCAAGGTTATGAAGAATTCTATCAATGGTAATTTGAAAATCAAAAGTACATGTTTTCCTTAGAACTCCAGTTCAAACAAGAATAAATTCACAGATGTTTAACACAGCCAGATAATAATAGCACAGAGGTTTCTCTTGGCCTTGTAGTCTGTGACCTTACTAACTGGATGGCACATTAGTAGTCTGATGTCTCCAGGGAGGGGTGCACCTTACATCTGTTCTGGATGCAATGCTTACATCTCTTGTTCAAACAGAGGGATTATCTTTTATTTACCACCCGAAGAAGCAAGTGCTGCTCAGTCAGGTTCAGAGCACTCTTTGCCTTCCTACTGCTTCTGAATATCAGAGCACTAAAAGAGGATAGTGAGGTGAATTTGGGGGATACCTTCCAACAGCCGTATCATTTGTAAAGTGTTGATCTGTTCAGCTGCAGTCTCCGCAGAAAATGTTCTTCAGCTTATTTACAACCACATTGATATATGTAACAGCTTTGTTGTCTCAGTTCGGGCTTTGGGATGTTCAGCTGAGTAAATAAATTTCCATATTCTTTTTGACTAACTCATGGATACTTTCACTTAATTTTCCTCTTTCACTGACTACATTTGACATAATTTGCACGTACAGAGTTAGTACATGAAATAGCAGCACTGCAGCAAAACACTAATTTTTCAGATTCCTATACCTGCCCCAGAACGTATTAAAATCCCAATGAATTTTCTGTTGCAAAACAGGCTCTTAAATCAAAATGAACAGTTTTGATTTAATTATTGCCCTGGCTCCCACATAATGAACTGGGGTTATTCTAAAGAAAAGAACAGAAATTCTGGGTCTAACAGAGCAGAGTGTGAAGTGTTTTTAATACCACTGTGGATGTAATTATTGTGTGTTTCTTTTTATTATTATTATTAAACATTGAGATAAGTAGGAGGAAAAAATCAATATAATGCACCATCTTCAAAGCAGTGTTTATATATACCTATAATTAAGGATTCACAGCCCATGTTTTATTGTGCTGGATATAAGTGAATGGCAAGATAAGGATCTGGTGGAAGGAGATGTATCTTACTGGATATAGCCTACTGCTTTGTACCAGACATTGTTGAAATGACTGGCATTAGCATCTGAATAGTTTGTATTCCAGTTTCTGTACTGAAGGGACTTCTCTGGCCATTTGGGATCTAACATGTTGCTTTATTTCTTTGCTTGCTCTACTAAATAAAAGTTTGATCATTACAGGAGAACTATCACGGGTAATAATGCACTTTACTAAGGGCAATAATACACTTATACTACTGTTTGTTTTCTTCAGTAATACCATTGAACTTTGCCTGGTTGGCATAGCTGTGATTTGTTTTGGTTCATTACTAACCCATTTGGAATTATAGCAAAATAAGTAGGTCCTCTCTCTAATTGCAAATAAAATATTTCCATTATAAAGGTAGAAGTTCAATGACTTTGTAACCCTAACTCTTGGCATACCATCGTGTACTTTATTGCTTATCCCATTTAACAGTGTAGCTGCAAGTTTCCTGGCCTTTGATCTTGCTTTCTTTTTTCTTTCTTTCAAAGGAGCATTATAAGCTTATTTAGTTTAATGAGGAGAGCGCATGTCTAGTAAATGTGCACAGTGAATAAAACTAAATACATCTCAATAATACAGACATATTTCAAAAGTAACTGAAGTTCCACAGAGGGGAATATTGCAGTCAAAGGAAGGGCTTCTATTGATTTCATTGATTTTGAGTCGTGGCTTCTACTGAAATCAGCAAGCTGAGTAAATCCTAGCTCATCACAAGGTTCTCCTCACTGCAGCACTTGGGGCAAACTCTGTAGTTCAGTGAAACTGACATTTCTTAAGAGAGTTGAGTTTGATAATTATATCACATCATACCCCAGTAATGATCATTTCTAATTCTTTGTTTGCAACAGGGAAAAAGTGCCTTTAAAAAGTCTCAGTTAATGTGGGATACCCATAGTTGTGTAAAACCTTATGTCTGGGATATAGGTGCATTTACATGAGCCTAGTTATCCAAGATTAGAGTTCGCTAATACTCTTTCACTGTAATGCAAACACATTCTGAGGCTTCCTTGCTGTTCATCTTCCTAAAAATGTTTATCAGGGAAAAACTGATAAACCAGAACAATAAGTCCTCCTGTAAACTTCATGAATAGTGTTTATGGTGTAAACAGAGACCATCATTACATTAGGAATAATTTAACACTGTATTTGTTTGGTAAGTGATTGGCTGTGTTAGCCAACAATTTGGTATATAGCAGGTAACAGATTTTAAAAACAAAAAGGCAACATAGCCCACCCTCATGATGAGCGAAACAGATCTTTTCTAGTTTGTAATTATGTTTTTCTGCCTAACACAAATACACAATGTTTGCAGAGTCAACAACAGGATAGTACATCCTCCTACTTTCGTTGGAAAGAGAGAATAAGTACCTGATACAGGCAATTTTTCCTCTGTGCTGCTACTGTGCACTGGCTCAGCACTATCAAAGGTACAGAAAGCAGTGCACTATATGCTTCAGGTCACCTTTTGCCATATTAATAAACAGAGAGCTGCACCAGCTGGTGAGTTCCCCTGGTATGTCCAGTTTTCCTCGTCAGCTCCCCGCTGGAGCCTTGGCCCAGGGGAATTGCTGCATGGCTGCCTCCGGCCCCAAACCCTGCACCTGGATCTCCAGCCTCCTGGGATGCAAGCAAACACCCCTGATCTTTGTACTGACTTTGGAAAGGCACCTGAGCAGAACCAATAGTCATTCATCAGCAGTCAGGTAACCACTTTTACACTTGTAGGCAACGAAAGGGAATCTCAACCATCTCTGCATTTGTCTGGTTAAATTTTCCACCTCTTTAAGCAGCTGTTTGATCTCTACCCATGACAAATACGCCAGTCAGATGGTGGCGTTCCTATTTTTGTCAAGCTGTAAAAAGGAAATTATTTCCCTGGTGCACCAGCACTTACACATCTAAGACAGTGTTAGCTGTGCTATAGTGAAAGCTGAAAATTCTTTCCTTCTTCAGGCTGTTTCTCCAGGTGTTTGAGAATCTGCATGTTTAGTGAGTTTGCCCTCAAACATGATGAATTTAGTGAGGCAGAGGGAGGTGTCTGTGCTCTGCACCAGACCTCCTTTGAGCAAGGGAAGAGGAAACATTTTGGTTTTCCCTCCCCTCCACCTCCCCTCTTGTCACAGGCTCCTCTAAGCTGATAGTGACTGACCTCCCCTCTTCATCCTTGTGTCAGGGATGTGGGGATCAAACCAGGGCCCTGATCACATCCCAGATGGTCTCAATGTACACACCAGCTGATGCCTGGCACCCTCTCTCCTCTAGAGGAAGACATCTGTGTTCCTTCTCACAAGCCCAGTTTGCTACTCTCTACTCCAGGCTCTACAGAAAGCCATCCTACACCCCACTTAATGTGCACAGGAAGAAGGAAGTAAAACTTGGGGATCACACAAAGTCCCTCACTTTGTCACGTTCATGCTTTCAAAAAACTTTCAAAAGTACCTTTTTGCTGGAACTCTGCAATTTTAATCCAACAATGACTGTAAAACCATTTTAAAACAAAAACACAGGTAGTATTTTCCAAACTGATCATCAGATAATGCAGTCTTAGAAGACTAAGACTTGATAGAGATGAGAACTTTACCTTTATATTTGAGAAAAACTCATTGAGAGGGTTGTATTCTAACGCCTCTTTCAAAAAATAAATTATTTTAATGCAAAATTTACTTGGATTACTTTTTTCTCTATGCATGAGATCAGCTATAATGGAATAGCATTGCTAATATAATTACAACAGCCTGTCTCCAGAGGAGGAGGTATTATGCAACATACTCTCTATATATTTTGAGCACAGGAACCAAGAAGTAAACGAGCAAAATTATTATTACATCTGATGGGAGTCTTGACAGATTCATACCTACTCTAAATCTCTTCCAGAGGAATGGAAAGTTAGAGAGGTCTTCCAGTTATACCTGAAGGTAGCTAGGTTTGGAAAAGAGGAAGAGAACACAGGGCAGAGGAGAGATTTCTCAGTTGACGGGTTGGTATAAAAAAACCTTCTAAACTAGAACTAAGATGACTTCACAGATATGTAAAGCACTTAATCACACTTAAAGTACAATAATGAAAGAATTAAACTCAACAGATCTGGGAATCTGCCCTCTAATTGAAGAAAAAAGAGCAGAAATTTCCATTGTCATGAGGCTGATCTAGGTTCAGCTGTTGACCTCTTTTCACTCTCTCCTTGCTAGACTGCTAAATACCAGGAAGTTGTAACTATACTAAAATGAAGTACTGGATCAAAATAATTTTTCTAAAGTACTTTTTCAAAAGTGCTTTTTATAGTTGAGGAGGATATTTGATCATTTTGCGGAAATGTTCTATTTCCTTAGGAAATCAGCTTTTAAAAAAGGCAGTATAAAAGCATAGAGGTTGTACAAGTTACAATGCTGGTGCTCACTCACAGTAATTGGAGATTTCTGAAAAGGAGAGATAATTTGTGTAAACCTACAGACTCAGTAATATGCCTGAAATTTCCACTAAGACCTGAGTGGATCTTAAGAAGGCTGAGCAGTGTGTGCATGAATTCATACCCAAGTTATTTCCAATAATTTTACTAGCTTCTGGTTAAGTCCTATTCCAAGAGTCCAAAAGAAATTTTAAGTGCAGTATGTGTTTTAAATAAGCATTTTTAAAAATTATTATTTATGAAGTAGATGCACAGAAATAGAAGAGAAAATCAAAACTACTTTCTTGAGTGCAAAGTAGTATTTTTGGTTGCAGTAAGAGGAGCATACTTTTAAAAAATAAATCAAGCTGAATTAGATAGCCAAACTGGGAATCCAGCAATACTGAAAATCTGTATTTATAAATGCTCAGACTAGAACATTACAGTGCATTTGGTAATGGACTGAAGGAAGCCTGGTCTGTGGGTTACAGGTACAGCCTGGGCTGTGTGGTACCTATTTCTTCTATATTCTAATACCTCAAGCACTGCTCCAGATTACCATATTTCATTAAGATAAACTGACCTGTTCTAGAAATTTTACTATGACACAATAAATAAAAGAACAAAGAGAACCTTGTATTATTCAGCTTACTTATAGATGGATGTTGTCTCCTTTATAATTTCACAGCCAGTAAGGTTGGCTTAAAGTTTCATCAAAATAATGCTTTCTTGAAGATGCATTGGTAAAATACAATTACAGTCCCTGCTCTGCTTTGTCAAATACCTTTGTAACATTCATCTAGATTACAACAGTGATAGCAAGTGAGATTGTAACAGCACAGAAATGAAAAGGGGAGTCTGATAAATCACTCAATCTGTACCTTCAAATTATCTATCTCCTTGCTAATTTCAAGGTGACAGTTACCATCTGGTATAGAAGTACAAAGGCTTGTCAGTTAACATTAAGTAGGCTTTTCCAAGTATTTTAACTTTAAAAACATGATTTCAGCTAAAAGTAAGGCTTAAGGGCTATCTGAATGATGGTTTTGACATTGTGATAACAGAGACTGTAAAAAATCAGCACTGTCATTTTTAAGCTGCTGACCCTTCAAGGCTTCTGTTTCCTTTAATATTGTGATTCAGACATCGCTCACAGCAAATGCTTATGAAAATGACTGAAATACTTTAGAGGACCTGGGAATATGCATCTTTGGCCTCCAAGGAACAAATAGAGGTCTAATCTCCTAAAATGATCCTGAGGTGGTCACCATCCACCTGCTTTTCTAGGAATAAGTACAAAGACAGGATCATACTGAACATTTCAGTTGTGAAAAAGACTGTAATAAAACAAAATCTGTGGGCTGACTAAAAAACTCAAGAAGCAGAAAATGGTTTTGGTGCTAAATTCCCTCAAGGGAATGTGGTTTTAAGAACTGATATACTGCACCCTAGTTAGCTCCTAAGCGACCTTTCTTGTCATTTGGTGATCAGAATTAAATACACTATCACATTTCACCCTGCTCTGTCACATGATGTTTTTTCCATATCCTGCCCCAAATTGCATTTGTCTTTCATGCTGCCATATCAATTACAAATACAAATCTAATTTGTTGCTTGCCTTCTCCAACAGATCTCTCCCAGCATTAGTGCCTTCCAGTTCCTCACTGCTGCCTAAACTATTTATTCCAAATGGTTTTTTCTCTGCATTTTTGAGGCTGATGATTCACAAGCATCATTCAGGAGACAGAACTAATGCAGAGATTCAAAACCAGGAAAGTTAAATTTTAAAACAGACTCCCTCATATCCCCAACAAGTCCAGGATAATTGCCCTCAATGAAGTTGCTCTGTCTTAAGAACAACTGTGGGGTATTTTTGTTCTGTTTGTTTCTTTTTAAAAGGAGAAGCACTAGGAATAATTGCACAGAGCAGAAAATCTGAGGAAAACTTTGGCCTGCATAGCATCTCTACTTTCCTCTGTGGGTCTACTTCTGCACTGGGTTTAGCAGGAGACTCATTCCCATATGTACACTCTGCTTTCATTCATTGGATGAGAGTTCTGGTGGTCTGGGAGCTGGCAGTCCTTGGACTGGATCTACTCTACTGCATGTAGGTGCAGGACCTAAGTCATCCTCTGGCCACTCACATACATAGGATTTTCCCTGTCAAGGGACTGACTTGGTTCATGCCAAAGAGGAGGCAGCACACGAGCTAACACATATACCACATGCAGTAAAAGCAGGTCCTCCCCAGACAGATCTGTGCTGGGCGCTTGAATATCATGTTCTCTGAATTTATGTTCTACTATTGTTTGCCTTCTTTATCCCACTTATAGACTTTGTCTCCTTCATTTTATATCTCTAAGCACTTTCTATGTGATAAGGGCTTTGGATCAGAGGAAAGGCCACTGCTGATCTCACTTACTTTGATCATATTAGTGAAGGTTGACACTGACCTTACATGAATATTTAATGGTTCTGAGGAATACTCAAAACATCTTTGCAAATGCTTTATGGTCCAGCAGAAATTTCTGAAACCACTCCATTGCCTTTGCTGTTGCATGTAAATACAGTACTGTACCCTCTATGCCCCTGTATTAGTAAGTTTAATTTTGTACTGCATGGTTAACTTGATATAAGCAACAGTTAATTTGATACTGCTCTTAGGTTTTCTTAAACCATCAAATATTAAAAATATGTATGTCCATAAAAAAATCCCAACAGGCTCATTTTATAGCTAAATATGGAAAACAGAAGTTTACAAAAGCACATACATGGCTGAGCTGATTTAAAGTTTCCTGTGTGCACATTTCCATGACAATGAGGCTACATAAATATATTCCAAACTAGCAATGATAAAAGTGGGCAAAATATCAATACCATCTGCTCTCTCCTAATGCTGGAAAAGAGTGAAAACCTAAAATTAGCCAAAGAAAATGAGCTGCTAAATAACCTCTCTCCCCCTCCCAAATCTTAGAGGCCTGTGCATGGCAGCAATGAATTTGATGTTTAGGTCTTCATTGTTCCACAATGTAATATTTATATTTCAAATGTTTCCTTAACTATCTCAAACTATTGTGCTATGTGGTTAAAAGGGCTGTAACTTAATAAAATACACAGTAAAATTCTGCTACTATAAGTAGTCTCCAGGACTGAGACTGCTGTAACTGAGAAGACTAAACAACCTCACTGTCAACAATTTCTCAAGATTTTTAGCCTGAATTTTGCATATCCACTTCCAATTTTTCCTGTCTAAGATTAGCTACTCTATGCTGAGAAGATTCCCATAAGCGCCTGAGGAGGAGCAGAAACAATGTATTTGCATTATTTTAAAAATAATGTTTTTTCAAGTCCAGGCATTAAAACAAAAACCAACAAAAACCCCCCAAAAAAACCAAACAAGCAAACAAAAAAATTCTGGTTATAAAACTGGAATTTTCAATTATTTGTTTGCATTTTGGATCATGGATATTGATTCCTTACTTTCAGTCACCAAAGGGAAAAAAAAACAACCAAAAAAAGCACAAGTCTTTAGGCTATGTCTTACAAGGAGATCCATGAGGATCTTGGTGCATTTAGTTTCTTTGTGTACATAATATATTTTATGTTGTCTGAAATTCTGCCACAAAGAGCACGTTGGCACAAGTAGATAATGAACTGAGACTGCTTGTATTCGGAAAGGAACATATTATAGTGGCTTGGTTGGATTTCACAGGAGACTCCTGATACCAACGGTCAATAAGCTGCTGCCACCAGTTCCTCTGATGCTGTTATATAAGCTATGGGCATGACTTGGATTTTAATATCCCCCCAAAAGCAGCTGATAACACTGAAGGAAAAACACACCCCCCACCCCCCACCCCCAATTTATTAGAAATACTACAGTTGCTGATATTTCTATTTGATGCTGGCAGGGAGTGTTATGTCTTTATACACACTCAGAGTGCAAAAACTATCCCTGATTCTGAAACAGCTCCCCGTGACCCCATCCACTCACACTCAGCAAGGTTGCCTACCAAAGACAAAATGAGATACCTGCTCATCCAGGTTCTCAGTTCTTGAGAAAGGATTATTCTGGAAAAAGCAGGTCAGGAGAGTCCAGGCAGCTTTTGTGTCTTTTCACAGCACCAAAAAGTGAAGACGATGTCAAAGAGCTAACTTCCAGTTTGCTGCTACTTAGACTCAAGGGACAGACAGGGGCAAGGCTGAGCCTTGGAAAATAAAGGCATAGGTAAATTAATGTAAGACTTGGATCAAAGGTCAAACCAATCAAAAGAAAATGTTAAGAGTGGAACTGGAGATTATGGAAAAAAACCAACAGAGTTAATTTTTGTTGCAGATGTGCTGATGTGATTTTACACAGTAAAAGCCTGAAAGCCTACAGCTCTGTGTGAATTTTATTTATATAAATTAGCTCACTGATGAAAATGGAATTATTCATATAAAGAATATGTGCTTACTTCTAGAGCCTGAGCCAGCCCACAGTGAATAGGCTCTGAGTTACTGGCTGAGCTAAACACTATAAACCTCACTGTTCAGTAGGACCCTGGAAAAGATACTTGTTACCATGAGCTTGACCCCCTACTTTGTAAGTATATAAATCTAGTTAAGGCTACAGATAGTAATCAAGTAGTACTTGTCTTGCTGCTACATCTACAAGGTAAGAACACAGGTAATTATATCTACTTCTATTTGAGAATTGTTATCAAATTTCATATGGAGAGAGATTTTGAAGCCTCAGTGAAAATGAAAAGCTAATGCCATTAAATGGCCGAGGGTAATTATTTTTCCAAAGAATGTGGATTATGCTAGTTCTCAGTATAAAAATAAAGAGAATAAAACCATGGTTATAATTTCATCTTGGCAATATAAATAGGACAGACAGATGCTTGATATTGTACAGTAATTATAGATGGCTGAACTGAGAATAAACCTTTTTTGTAGATAATGGTTTCTGATTTTGAAGGCCATTTTTAAATCTATGGTTAGGGTTTTGTCTTCCTGCCAAGGACATAAGTTAAATATTTAGTATAAAGTATAGTGGTGGTTTCTGAGCTTGACTTTTAATTATAGTATGCAAGCAGGCTGATAAGTCATGGGTCAAACAACATGAAATTCACTAAATTGGAAGAGATGGGGTGGTGGGTGTAATGAGATTATAAATTTATCTGATAATCAGAATCGTGTAATGTAACTAAAAGGAAAATTGACCATAGCATCTTTGTGAGTATTCTGTGCTGTGAAAGGACATATGTATGAAGGAAAAGACCTTTGGCACATTCCTGAAACTCAAAGTTGTCTAGCATGGTATCTTTGTGAAGCTGTAGTCTCTGTAATTGGTATGCCATAGCTCTCCTAAACAGATATAAGAAGGAAAAAAGGAATGTAGTACTACAGAAAAGTGAGAGGGAAGAGACAGAGTGGCATTGATGTGATCAGATTTAAGGGCATTTCACTTGAAAGAACACCTGAGGCAACAGAAGCAGAAGAGGAAATAAATAATTCAGCAAGAAAATTACATTTCAAAACAATGAGGTTGTCTTTGCCTTTCTCCTCTCAATGAAAGCCACTTTCAAAGAACTTTCGGCAGAAACTTCTGCTGAGCAACACGCTCATCCATTTATATTTGGTGAAACAATGCAATCCTCCTCATGCAGAAGGCTGCTCACTGAAAGGATGGGAGTCTAGAATAAATCTAGCTTCAGGAGTAATTGAAGCATCAGACACAACCCAATGTTCTCAGGCCGGACCTCAGCTGGTAGAATTGCCACAGGTTGACTTCAACAGAGGTCTGAGGAGTTACGGCAGGGAGCAGCAGTCCCTGGTTGTGGAAAGTTTTGTTAAAGTCAAGTTAATGAAAATGTAAGTTCAGCACATTGCAAACTGACACACAGGAGAAGGGGAAGCATGTTTATCAGCTTGACTTGGCTGCGCTGGGAGTGAAAAGCACAGTATGCTCAATCACTGGAGAATGTGTGCAGCAGATAAGACTGTACTGTATGGAGAGCTGAAGAAAGTGTGTCTGGGATTTTAAACAGGACTCAGTAAAACTTAATTTATAAGACAAAAATAATTTCAGTTAAACAAGGAATGGCTGGTTTTTTTACAGTGATTTAAACAGAATTAAGGATATGGCAGAGGAACAGGACAGTGTAACTTTTCATTTATAGTATGTGAGGTACCCATTGTAAGGTACAGCTGCCCTTAACTAGAACTAAGCACTAAGCACTGCAGGGTAACATCCCTCCTAATGAAATGGGGTAAACTCACCTGTACGTACTGTACTATAGGACATACCCTTCAGTAGGTCCTGTGGGACAGCTCAGAAACTGCAATGTCACACCTAGCTGCTGTCTTTGGACCCATGCTCTTAATCGTGGTGTCACAGCATGAAGATTTTGCTGGTAGCAAAGGCCAGCACTGGAACCATTTGGCCTCTGTTGTCCACTGCTGCTCACCACTGTGCTTTTCTGCTGCCCTTCGCTGGGCTGACACAACTATTAGTGGGGTTAAGCTCTAAGCAGACTATTTTAGCCTTCAAAGAAGCTATAAACTACATCCCTGACCCACACCATGAAAAAAAAAGCAAACCCAAATCTTGCAATATTTTCCTCTTAATCCTCATATTTAAGTCCTACAGACAAGGCCCTACAAATAGATGAATCATCACATCTGATGGGCCTGTAACCTAGAGGAGGTGCAAAAGCAAGAAGTGGAATAGAACAGGGAAAAGGACAGCATGAGAATTATTTACTGTGGCTTTGTTGCCAGAAAAAGCATAGCAAAGACCACCACTGCAGCTCAGCCTATATGCTTTTGTAGAGTGTGAATTTACCAAGCTTGGAAGGCAAAGATCTCAGTGGGGCTGCAGACGGCTAGGGAGAAAAATAAAATAAGAGAAGATTGAGATAATTGGAGAAAGGCACCGGATTCCTGTTTCTGAAGTTAAGACATGTTGAAGGTTTTCTACTTCTGCTGTACACAGTCTGCTAGGAAAGCGACAGCTCTTATCTATCTGAAAATGTCTTCAAATTGAACTATGCTTTCAAATGAATATATATATATATGTATCTCAGGCATGCATTCCAGCTCATACCTAGTGTGATGCTTTCTCATATCTCATTACAAAGGTTCCAAAGAGCCTCTGAATACTTTCCTACATAATTTTAAGGAAAGCATAAAAGAGGAAAAAAACAACCTCATCTTTTTAGAAAACAAATTCACTTAACAGATAAAATCCCCAAAAATTGTCAATGCCCAGGAGATTTCCTAGTGTTTCTCCTATTTTAAGGAATACTCTATTCTGGCTTGAAGTGGAAGAAAATCTGCTTGTAAAATTCTTCTTTCTGGGGTGTATCTACTGATTTTTTATGCCACCATAATCCTATAAAACTCTAATGGGCTTCTGTCATCAACTACATACTACTTTTATTTGGGGATTCCTGATCATTATCATGTACAAGATGAACTGTATTTAATAGAGGAGATTACAGGTACAAAGAAAAATGAGGTAAAAAAGGATGAAACATTTAAACCCTTGCAGAATTCCTACTGATATCAATAGGAGTCTTTCCACAAGTTTAGTGGAGTTTGAGCTATGTCCTTACTTATCTGATGTTTGAGCTGCAAAAAATGCCTGTAGTTACAGATATTAACTAAAAGTCTGCCTACTAAGAACAGAGTAAATGAAGGATTATACAGTTATATTTCCAAAATTAGATAAGTACTAATTTATGCATATTATGATAGCAGGAAATAAAATGAATTATTGATACTTGAAGAGATTTGAATACAATGATTTACTTCTGTGGACAGGTACACATGCAGTTGCTAGAATAACAGAGGTCTCCTATGCTAAGCTCCTAAAAATAAACTCCAGCTCATTACAGTGAATAGCTGAGATTTCAATTCATTCTGTTTAGTGGAATCAAGTCAATATTGTTCACAGAGTGAGCAGAATTTACACGTGACATATGGTTAAACACTGAAATCCACTGAAGTGTATCTTTGAATATGACACAGGAACTGTTCTGTTGCATGACTAAAAGCCTCCTTTTTCTAAAGGCAAACTAACCTGTCTATGAAGCCTAGCAGGTGAGTTCCCACTCCGTTGTTGCATGAGTGGGTGACAGAGAATGCAACCAGCCCAAATGTCACAGCAGTACATTCATTCACACTCAGGCTGAGCTGCTTTCAGCTCTTGGAAATTCTGTTTGTAGCTGGGAGGAGGACGCTAATTCCATAGCATCTTTTGAGTAGGCTTTGCTATTCCCGTCACAACTGTGCTATGAAATGCCAGGTGGTATTCATGTCCCACCCTATCTCTTGGTTTGCCTACCAGAGAAATGAAAGCATTTACATGGTACAAAATCCTATGTGAAAACTATTGATGTATAAAGCAGCTAGGCTAGTTCTAGGCTAGATCTAATTTCAGTGAGTACCTGGAGGATACTGCAAAACAAGCAAGCAAGCAATTAAATACTAATATTTGCCACATATTGGTAAGGCGATTATTTGTAAACTGATCTCCACATTTGCCTCCACTCTTGCAGTATACCTCATAAACAAGCCAACATTACTTGTTTCTGAGTAAAGCTTCAAGTGGAAGAAAACCCTTTGTAAACTTCTCCTTTCTGGGGAGTATCTACCGATTTTTGCTTTCTACATCTTTCTAGATAACTACTCAAGAAAGAGGAAATATGTTCTCCAGAATGCAATCCCTTCCTTCCTTAGGCAGCTGTCTGGGATCATTAAACATCTCCCATAGATCCCTTTCTCCAGGCACTTGAAAATCATTTGACTACACAGAAGTGCACAGGGCAGTTGAAGAAATAATACTTTTTGCATATTTGCTTATGTGCATTTGCATATGTATAATGAGTTGTTATTATTATTAACATTTGTTCATTGGTCAGGTTTATAATCTGTAAGGAAGATACTGCCTTCTTGATTAGGTATCGTATAAATGCATAAATAAATTAGCCTCCTTAAAGCTCTCCTTGTCTGAAAATCAAAGTGGTCTAGAAATGTAGAGTATAAATGCCTGATATAACAAATGCAGGAGCCAAAGAACTGAGTTAGAGTTACGGTAAAATAATAGGAAGTGAACAGTTCTTAGCTGGAATAGGGATTAACATAGCCACTTGGTATAAATTGGTATGCTTCTGTATGAATCATGAAAATTGAGGCTGGCTCCTTTAAGAGGTAGAAATAAGACACAGTTTCCATCTGCTAAAAGAAAAAGTCTGTAACAGAGGAATGAAGATTTTTGTTTCAAGAGTGAAATGAGATCCTGCACCCTTCTCCAACTGCATGCAAGAATCAGCAGTTCTTGCAGCTTGCTTTACCTAAATGAGTGTATTCCTTGAGCGTCTGTCTTTACAGGAATAGGAAAGAAGAAAGACTATAATATCATACTATATATATCCATCCTGAAAGACTTTCAGAGTTTGAATAGACAACATCCAAATTAACCTGAGCTTTGGAATTAACCCAAACTTTGAAATTAACCCTGCTTTAAATATGATGTTGGAATAAATAATCTCTAGAAGTCACTTCCTGCTTTATTTCCATGGTTTCTACCATCTATGAAGATAATTTACAGTGAACTATTCAATTTTGCAAACTAAGTGCCTTAAGCAAACCCACAGTACAAGATATCAACACAACCTCCCAAAATAATCACCCTTGTGTCTGGAAATTAGGCAAGTACCTTTCAACCATTAAAAGCTACATTTCACGATGGGGATTGAAATCATTTGCCAAACTGAGAAAAGGAACCTTATTCTACCACTTTCTAAATGTCATATGTCATTGAAAGGGTCAAATTTGGACATGAGCATAAAACAGGGAAAGAAACAAAATTGAGTTAGAGCTGGGTTATTTGCTGCTACTGCAGAAAGTACTGTGGAATCATGGAAAACAAGTTCTTAGCACTGCGGCTGCTTTGCAACCCTATGCTAAAACCAACTTGTTTGATGTGTCTATTCTGAGAACCTGAAGTGACAATTTGCAGTTCTAGTAATGATTGAATACTTGTTTCCTGAGTCTTAGCTAAACTTTATACTAAGCACAACATAACTGTGCAGTACTATTATGTTAAGTGAGGGGTTAACACAAGGGGTTAACACAGAGGTGGTTTTCCAGTAGGGAGCATATGATACCACAAAATACCTTCTAGATAAAGTTTTAAAAGGTTAAACAGCCTCACCTCTGCAAAGTTTCTATCAGGTGATATCACTGAATCACCATAGTATATATACAGTGTGTGTTATCGATTTAGACTGGCACCATCTCAGTCAGACAGACCACAGACTGCCAAGTGAATTGCCCATTGGTAGGTAGCTATAAAAATGCTGTGAAGAAAAGGGAAGGAAATTAAAGGAGCTGAAACATCAACTCAAAAACCAGAAGGCATTCTGGAAACAAATCCCAGCACTTGGAAACACTGACCCTTCAGGACTGAAACCTTAAGCTCTATGGCATTTTACTGGACACCATGGAAGTTAGCATGAGTACCCCATAGCTGAGTCTTGAGTGATAGGTCTTCTTGTTTTCTCCATACAATGACAGAGATATTTATTTTATATATGTCATTCGTGGCAAGTTCAGGAAAGAAAAAATCTCAACACATCCATAAAGGGGATTTCTCTCCACAGAGAGCAGCTGCTTTTTCCCTTGCTTTCTTCTAGATGGGTATAATCATGTTAGGCAGGGTGACTTTAAGTAGAAGCTCTGGAATACCCTGGAAGGGTGAACCTTTTGGAGGACCTGTAAACCTATGTGGTGACAACTCATGGCTATGTTTGTTTCTCAGCATTACTGCCTACTGTTCAAGACTCAAGTGTCCCCTAGAGGCCTCATTGCTGTCTAGAAGGTACAGGCACATTAATGAAGAATTGCTCCCCTTCCAAATTTTGCTGAATACATGTATCTAAACCCATAAATTAGGCCTGAAGCTAGTTTTGTTTGTGTTTGGTAGGGTTGTTTTGTTTTAGTTTGTTTTCTTCCTCCAGATGCCGCTGCAGAGATTTTCCAGAATCAACGCACAAGGTCTTGAAAATGAAAAAAGGCCAATAGAGAGCTGTGTGAGTCAGAGAACTGGCAGCAAGATGCAAGGCTGCTCAGATCCAGCCCACAGGGACAAACCAAATTGTGAGTACCTGAAGGTCACCTCTATCTGCTGGCTCTCAGCTGACCTATGTGAAATGAATATTTGGTCTCAGTCCATGACTCAAGAAAGGAGGTTTATACAGAAAAAAACTAACAGTTCTTGAACCTAACAGTGTCCTGCATAAGGTATTTTTCTGTGCCCATTTTAATACAGGCTCAGCTTCCCAGTACTATTTGTCTGCCACCTTCTCTTCCAAAGCTCCAGCAGAGCAACAGCAATCTTCACGAAAGGATACTCAAGGCTGGATCCAGCCCCGCTGGCACTGGGGTATGCCAAACAGTTAAACAATTTGTAAATTACTGTCTCCAAGTTATTCAGTTGCTCTTTCTCCATCACTTCCCATTCCACCTCCTTAATTTATTCTCACTATTGTTACTTCTTATAGCAGGAAGTACAACATCCTGGCACACAGCTGCTGTCTCTCTTAGCTGGAACAGAATCTGCTGCTTCTCCCAGTTCCTGGAATGTTTTTATAGACTGTCCCAGCCTTTGATGGAGTACAGCAGGCTCCTCTTGCTACTGCAGACACATGCTGTTGATAAGCTGTGCCAGCACTGAATAAAACACCTCTTTTCTTTATATACTCCCCAGTAGCTGTTAGCAATGGCCTTAAATTCATGTTAATATGGGTAGTAAATTTTGCCTTTTATGAGACTGGATTTCTTTCTATCACAGAGGAAATCAAATAAAGGTATCCATTAACACTGAAACTAACAATATGAAAGCTGCAGTTCTCTTTTCATTAGCTTACACTACCCTGAAATAATCAGTCCTGGTAGTATGCTTCAGTATAGGGGTATCCTTTTTCGAATTTTAAAAGACAGAAGAGAGGATCCTCTTGCACTTTCATTTGTGCTGAGAAATACTCTCCTCTGCAGGTAACATCCTGATTTTTTAGTATGAGTTACAGTAGCAAAATCTGCATGATGAAATAAGGTCTGTGTCTCCTTGTGTATCCGTACTTAGCCTGCCTACATCAGGCTGAATCTTTGTGTACTGCCAGAAAATGATGGCAGTTCTTATTAGTGGTGAAGTAATGTGGATTTTTACCTTTAATTTAGACTGTGACCACTCAGAGAAGTATGAAAGTGTTTATGTGATGGAACTGATGAGCAGGATAAATGCAATTCTGAAAAAATCCTGTGGATTACTGTTTTGCAATTCCTAATATGCTTTCACCTTCTAAACTTGGAGATAAAAACATATTTCATAGTCATTAGTGTTTATAACAGAAAGGAATTTAGTAAAGTAGTATAGAAAATTCATTACTGTACCTGAAGACCTCAGTATGTCATTGTACAAAGCAGGCAAGTGTCACCAACTGGCAACAGAGAAATGTGTAGGAAAGCTCTAAATGATAAAACAGCACACACTACAATGACCGAGAAGGAGACAGCATCTGCCATAGACCAAACTAGCCTCTTAAAAACACTGTCATTAATATAACTTTCAGTGGCAAATCCAGGGATGTTCAAGTATAGAATATTGCAAGCAGCATTTGTAGATGGTGCAGAATGGGTTGGTAAGGTTTTCATCAAGTAATCTCCTAAAATTCCTTGGCCTAAATTTCCTAGTCCCAAGATTGAACAACACTGCTGTGGGAAATTCTGAGTGCTCTTACATGTCTAGGAAATGAGTGAAGCAGTTTCCTGATTGAAACCATACTGAAGAGGGTATCAAAGGAAAGATTCGTAGTTGCTCCTGAGCAGAAGCCTCAAGCAGAGTTAATATTAGAGAAGTTCAGATCCAGATGCTACTATGCTTCCTAAGCCAAACTCCACACCATTTCACACCCTAGAAATGCCCAAATTGAGAGAGAGGATTCCTAAATGAGAATGTCTGAGCCTCATTTAGGGCACATTTAAAATAGAAGAAAGTTAATGCTGAAACACCTCTAAGAACCCATTGTCTTTTTAAATTAAGAATAACAATTAAGGATAAAATTAGTTCATTATAAAACTGAAAAGCTTACATGATTTTTTTAAAGCTGGCTTTCTTACAATTTATGAAGTTAAATAACAGATTCTGTGGTATGCAAAATATAAAACAAGAGAAATGATAGAAATAACTAGGATGCCCACCCACAGGAGCATACTGATCCTAACTCACGTTGCTTTGTGTCCTGAGTTACTACCTAAGCCTGGGTGAGTTCACATGCTTCTCTGAGTGAGCATCATTTTAAGCTTCCTTTGCAAAGTTGACAGTCACCGCATCATCTGATAATGGCAAATTGGACTGAACATATTTATCACAGGAATGTTTTCCATTAGCCCATCCTCTAAGAGACAAATACAATTACATATATTGAACGTCACTGCTTTGAGGTCAGCACAATTTAACAAGAGTAAAAATAAATCATCATTGCTCTGCTAGGGAAATAGACACCTTGACTTGCCAACTGCATGACTCTCCTAGTGAGCAGATGTGATTTGTCCTGTTGGGACCAACATTATCTGATGTGTAACCACATACACTGCAGTCAAGCTAGGTCAGGAATTAATTTGGCAGTCTGGAATAAGATTGGCCTGGTTTTTTTCCAATGGGTAGTTTGATGCCTCCAGGATAGTGATCTGGGATTTATATAGACTTTTCACACATCACCAGGTCCTCTGTGCCCAACATAAGCATGTACTGCTGATTGTCTGTGTAATTCTACCTCTTACAGGCCAGAAACAGAGCCAATACTATTATTGAAGCTGTATGTGTGATTTCAGTTACCATGAATAAGATAGTAATTTATCCATCATGATACTTTAACAAGCATACATTTAGTGGATGATATGACTTATGATACACATTTTATTTTATTTTATTTTATTTTATTTTATTTTATTCATATTTTATTTATTGTTGTATTTTACTCATCTTCTATCTGGAATTCTGTGACAATCTACCTTATAGCTATGATTAGAAAATGCTGCATCAGGAATAGCCCTAGAAACAATTTATCATAAGCAGATCATTTATTCTCTTCAAAATTTTCACAATGGATTCAACTTGCACAGTTTCTCTTTTCGTTACGCATTTTGATGTAATTATGAAACTGGCAATATACTGAAGACTGAAATTCTGTGATGACTCATAACTGATACAAAGATTAAAAGGGAACAGAAAATAGAAAAATTCTTCTAAAATTCTGATAGCAATCTTTTAGTTGTGCTACTAACAGGGTTCAAAAAAAATTCTCATGTTACAAATTGTAACAAATATCTGTACTAGTACAAAATTAACCTATTTCCACATCACTGCGCGGCTTCACTATTTTTTCTCAACAGGCAGCAACAAACTAACTTTCCAAAACTGTCTTCTTTTTGAATTACCTGCATTTGCTCTGCTAACTTGATAAATCAGCAACTGTGTATGACTTGCTGGCTGTATCATTAACATTTTAGTATAATAATTGGCATGATGATTGAAGAAAGCAGAACTGTGTGGTGTGAAACTATGCATATCAATCACAAGTGGCAATCCCAGCTTTCTCAATGCTATAAAAAAACCCCTCATTAGTGTCAGTTTCCTTATTCTTACCACATTTAAATCATTTTATTATAAGCAAATGAAAACTGCTTTGTACTTAGCAAACTATTTATTGCATATGGTAAAGCAGATGACTAAAGGTTCAAGGGTATTACAAAATGGCAGTAACATCTACGCTAAGGAAAACTTTATCAGGTGATCATAAAAAGGTAAAAATTGTTGGAGAATGAATGAAGAAGCTCAGAAGATGTGATGAAAAGTAAGAATTTTGGACAGTTCCCAGAATCATCCTTATGGAATAAAATTCCACTGTACCCAACATTTCCCTCAAACTGGTCAGTTGACTGAGTCTTTGACAAACTGGAAAGTGAGTGCAGTGTGGGTTTGGATTAATTCGGAACTAGGGAGAAGTGAATTGAAAAAAGATAATAAAATAATCTGTGTCAAAACCCAGATGTGAGAATGGGGAAATGATAAAAAAGGTTACATCAGCAGATGATCTTTTTCATTATCTCTGCTTCTGTGGGGTTCCTTTCTCCGTGCAATGTGTATCTGAAGTTCAAGACGGGGAGCTGCAGGTTGCAGGTGCAGTAGCACCACAACTACCACCTTTTTCAGTGTTTGCAGCTTGTAGGTAGTTTCTTGCGCTAACTCAAATCACCTCTTAAGGTCATTTTTATTATTAGTTGGTGCTTGCTGAGGGAGCTTATCATCAATCAGCTCCTTCGACTATAGACCAGCATAAGTCCATTCACTGATGTGTGTTATAGCTAAGAGATGGCAAATTGGTACTGCAGATGGTACAACTCATCTGAGAGAAAGCCAAAATAAATACAAAAGTACACAAAGAGAAGTAGCAATGCTGTTGCATCAGTGAAAAGAGTCACTTAGCCAAAGTGATGTTCAGAATCACACATAAGACAGTCCAGAGATTGACCCCAGGATATTTCTGTTGTCCTCAAAAGGAGACAGTTCAGAGGAACAACCAACGTAACAACAAAGTCTACCGTACATTCTTTGTAGACAATTGAAAGTATCTAGGTAGGGGTTGAATATGGAAACAGAGATGCAAGGATGGGGACTTTGCTACAAATGCTCTCTTCAGCTGTGCATGAGAATGTTTTCAGAAGAGCTTTCACCTCTCTAGTCTAGGCAATGATAAAGTTGTAATTAGGAAACAAGTGAAAATTCATTGCAAATTTTCTGACTATAGAACACAAAAAAGTCTGAAGAAAACCAGTATTTCACTATATAACTACATCATCTAAAAGAGTAATTTCCTACCACAGGCAGCATTCTCTTTCTGTGTCTCAACATGTATGCTACCTTAAGAGAATCAAGCTTTCATCTGTATATGACTAAGTGGACAGATCAGCGAGTCCTGGGAAATGTAACAGAATTCACATTACTACAGTTTACTCTAAATTTGATTCAAAATTAAAAATACATCTTTTATGTCCTATGCTTAACAGCCAAGTGCAAGAAAATGTGTGGATTGAATTACAAACTTAATGAAAGAGCCATTTGTTTTTCTGAATTGTACATGAGTGGGTAATTATCTCCAGCAAGCAATTTTTGTGTGCTTGCATACAGAACAATACTGCAACACTACAATACTTCTCCATCTCCAGTATCAATTTATGTACATAATAAGAAGCAGAAAAACAGTCATTGTGACTGGTGTTTTTTACAACAATTGGCTCATTAACCCTAAGTAGATCTCTCTCTGACCTTAGCATGAATAAAAAAAAGACTAACAGCTACAGTGACAAGGTATGTGTAGATCCTGCCTGTGCCAGGAAACACACAGGACTCCACTGCCATTTTGCCATACCTCCCATGCTCTACAGACTGTTCTGAAACAAGACTGAACAGCAAAATGGTTTAGCTGGCACCCAATACAGTCTAATTGGATGGAAACAAGACCATGCCCACAACAGCAAATAGGCAAAACCAAAGTGTTTTTCTGATTAACTTTCTACTATGATGTTTCTTCAGACTCACAGCTATAGGAGGAAATAAGTTGCTCACAGCCATGCCTTTAAGTACAGGTTTGGTATCAACCTCAAACAGTTGGCAATGTTCTGTTAGCGGCACTCAGTGGTTCCATTACTGACTAAATAGCGATGGAGAGGAAGGATTACTGGAGCTCATTACTGTGGCAGGAAGACAGGAACACTATAGTAGTGCAATAAAATCCCTTGTTTGTAGAAAAATATCACAAGGTACTGCCTACATCTAGCATATAGCTCTGAGAAATGAGGATGGGACCAAATGCTTGAATCTCCTGCAGGTTGAAGAAAACACATTCTGAAATCTTTGTGGTTCTGGTTTAAACACCTTTCCTGAAAACACAAATGTTTGGAAAAATCCCACACCAATAGGATCTGAATTAGTTCAGGAAGTTTCATGAAGCAAATGCTTAAAACTGAAAAAGCAAGAAAATGCCACGGGACACAAGCAAGAAGCAGCATTTCTTCAGAAATGCCATTATACCAACTGGAAACACAAATGGTGGAAAATCCTAAGATATGTACATTAGGAAAATGCTTAACAGTTCCCAGAGTTAATAAGAAGTAGCTGTAGTGAGTTAATATATAAATGGAAATAATGTGCAAGATGATAATTTTTACAGATAAGATTTTTTTCCTGTGCTATTTTTGGATGAATTGGTAAATTGCTTTTCACTATGAGCAATAACTGCTCATGCCACATCATATCACAGATTAATTGTAGTGCAGTTTGATTAATTTTTTTCCCCCCTCTTTACCAACCAAGCAGTAACTAAAGCCGATGAAACTGAAATAATAACCTGCCTGAAACCTGTCCTCAAGTATGAAATGAACTGCCCTCGATACTGGCATTGTTTCATTTAGAAACGTGTAACTTTCAGTAATATGCATCTACTTCATTACACTTTTAAAACATCATTTCTCCTGGTTGAGGGATTACTCATTCAACCAAAACACCGAGCTGCTACACCTGAGTGGCATGCACAAATGCACTGCTCTTAGAGCATCCAGGGTTCCAAGCCCAGTCTCTCCGTTACTCCTCTGACTTCAATTATATTAGCAAACAAGATTATTTGATGGATGCATTGACTGGCAGTTAGACAGTAAGAAACAGGTTCTATGCAATTCTATGGAAATGTTTTGCTGCCTAGGCTAAAGGGGACTATGGAAGAAAGCAACAGCTGAGAAAAACCTTTCCACACTTACTGAAAATTTTACCATGAACTTTTGTATTTCCTTTATTATATTGGAAAGTGTAAGGTCTAGGTTTTGCTATTATTTGGATGATATGTTTAGATATAGCTAAGTCACATAAATCTTTATATAGCCCTTACATATCTGTGAGGAGGAGGCATTTTACATATTTTTTCATAGTGTTAAGACAACACTATCAATTCAGTATCTGTGTACACACACATCTGTTGAAAACACTCAGGGCACTTGGCAGTTAAGGACAGCATATGAGAACACAAGAAAATAAGCACTACCTGTAGGTTAAGTTTTCAGTAATTTGTTTGCGCAAGCCTGTGCATCTCCAGCCTGGATATTTACACGCTGACATACAGGGCACTAAGAATCATCTACCACAAAACTGGAGATAAATGGCATTTTTGTGACTGAATCTTAACTCATTCTGTGATTCAAAGCCATGCATAAAATTATC
The DNA here is from genome assembly GCA_002631895.1 of Agapornis roseicollis. Lineage (NCBI taxonomy): Eukaryota > Metazoa > Chordata > Aves > Psittaciformes > Psittacidae > Agapornis > Agapornis roseicollis. The sequence goes on along the minus strand of NDXB01019776.1, from coordinate 39,424 downwards.
CTTGCAATTCATTAATTTGAAGGCTGGCAAGTATTATTAAGCAGAAATTTGCATACAAAAGGTGTTGCTTTTTAAATACTTATGACAGAAAAATAATGAGTATACAAATAATGAATCTTGCATGAATATGTATATGGCTTAATGGAACCAATACTTAATCTTTTCCCTAAATTTATCTAAACCAAGGAGGCTTACAAGGACCAGGGTCTGTCAAGGATTCCTCAGAACAATGACAGTGCAGCTGAAAGAAGACCCAGAAGGTGTGGGCAAAGGTGTTCTGGAGCACTCTCAACCAAAGTGCAGATACTCCAGATCTCACTGCACCAAACCCAGACACGCACCTCCCATGCGGTCACAGGAAACACAGTGCCTACAAGCAGGTTGATGAGTATCCAGAAAAGCTGCACACCTACAGAGGAGGAGTATGGGCTATAGTAACAGGACCACGGGTAACTTCAGGGTGTTGCACCATCTACGGCAATGAAACTGAACACCAAAGTGAAAAAGAAATGGACATTTTCTCTAAGGCAATATAAACATACATTTCCTTTTAGACTTCTGCTTATTTCTAGGATTTTTTCAGTAACTACCATAAAACCAGGCTTGATCCTATATAAGAAATTATTTGGTGCCTGTGCATGACACAATCTCTAAGCAGTGTGACACTGAAGCGAGTGCATACTGGACTGTTTTTTGTCAACTCTGCCTTGTATGGAGAACATGGTAGTTTTAGAAGTTCTTATGATGCAGTTTACATAATGTAGCTGTTTAAAGTTTGGCTTAGGTGGTTTGTCAGCCACTTCCTGAAGGCAGTTCCCCCCACATTTGGTAAATAAATAAAGCAACATAATAGTCATGAGATGGTAGGAAAATCCTATGAGACTCCTCTAAAAGCAGGAGAATCATCTGGAGTGGTTCTCATTTAGCTTGCAGTGCTCCTGCAGGCTCTCCAAAACCAAATGGAAAAATACAGTGTCTGGCCCAAAGTGTTTTCAAGACACAGCTGCACATAATAAAGCTAAAGAGAGGCTCAGTAAGGACATTTTAATCCTGACCTTGTACATGCATACTCTAGTACATCATTAGGGATGACAGTGTTTTGATGGCCTAGAAAACTTACGTAACTATCATTTATTGTTTCTGCAAAGCTGTATATAGAAGATAGGTTCCAAGCTCAATCTTTTTACATTCTTATATTAATTATAAAAGATGTTTATTATGGCTTCCTTTTCATCAGGCCAGGATTAGAGCAACAAAACATCCAGGGCACATATTATGTTACTTTGTTAACAGGATTCTCATGTGATTATGAAGCACTAATTAAGTGTTGGCCTATGTTGTTAAACAAAACTGCATGTCAGAGGTATTGATTCATAAATTGCTAGGATGGAAAAAGTATTTAAAAGCATATAAAAAAATGTGTTAATTTAATCAGGCAGAGTTGATGGAAAAAGTATTTCCACCTAAAGCCCTTACATTATTTACAAGGCTGTAGTACAGCATTTTAAAAAACATGAATAACCATGAACATAGCAACCGCAGTTACAGGTAGAATCCATTCTGTGAAATGCGAATAGGTCAACATGGTTTTCAGCACAAACTCTACAGTCTTGGACACTGCAAAGGGAAGACTTAGGGAAGAAGGAGTAGGGATGAAGGTAAATTTATGTTCACAAATTCACCAGAACCCAGGACTGAATCACAAAATGGGAGATGCCAAGAATATCTGGCATGAAAATAGTTAATATAAGCAAACCTTTCAATGAGTGTATGAAGCTCATGCCTTAGGGACTATACCAATATTCAAATAGCAGAGACCAAGATGACAGCTCCGCAGGGGTATATTGCCCCATGCCTACAATGACAGATTTAACACATTTCTGACTGAAGCACTCTTCACTTTGATGGCTACAAACCTGGGTGATACCTTCACCTGAACCTGAGACATTGTGGATTTCCTCCTTTCTCTGCTTAGGTGTGAGAGTAATTCCTGTTTGTGTGCAATAGAGGAGAGCAGTGGCACTGAAACTGAGCCTGGGAGGCAGAGAGTTTCCTCTCACTCTCCTGGAGTGACAGTTCAGCATAGCATTAGCTGCCAGGCTGGTTTGGCCCAAGGCCAGGCTGCCTCTTGCATTCATTGAACTCTGTGGAAAAAGCTTTTATTAACCGAGATCTCTGGTAATTCCTTTGTTCATTGTGACTACCAGGAATCGGTACTGTTGCATTGTGGGCTGCAGTACTGAAACCAGGAGAGAGACAAACGGATCTATGGCTTCACTCCCCTGTGTTTTTTCAACTGCACCACGCAGAATCTTTTATTTCTCCATTAATACTTAAACCATATTTAAGGTATTCCAGCCAGGAACAAAATGAGCCATACAGCCACAGGTGGAGTAATGGAAAGAGCACCTACAAGTCACATAGTCTGCCAGGGAATATCACATGAACTGGCAAAACCAGAAGACAAATCTCTCCAGGTAGAAGCTCAGTCTGTGAAACTGATTGTGCCTGTATTGGCTGCAAAGCCTCTGGGGCCTTGGGAGGAGGGCAGCAGTCAGCTATTTCATCACAAGGTTTCTAAACTCTTTACAAACCAAGCTTAACACTACCTGTCCTAAACACACCCTGGACACTCACCAAACCAGCCTGGGGTCTTGCACTCCTGCACTCTGAGGCTGTGGGTACTCTACTAGCTGTGGTATGGGTGGATCAGCAGAGGTTTCACCAAGTTGCAAGTGAGAGCAGGAGCTATTATCCCCATTGTTTAACTGGGGATGTCATATCCCAAAGAGGTTAATGGCTTTAATATAAATAAACCAGCACGCTCAGGCAGGGAAAAATTTATGCTGATCTTGAGTCTGTAAATAGAACTGTTTACCCCCCAGCCAATGTTAGCATCTTTCTGTCATTCACCTTTGTCATTCCTATTTTACTAATTTCTTTTAAGACTACTTTTCAAGGAAGAAAAGATATTCCAAGGTTTTATCAGTGGCAGAGGCATTCCATTCCTGAAAAAACTGCATAAAATCTGCAGAACATATAAATCCTCAATTAAAATAGATTCACACTGATACAACTTGTCAGCTTTGAATAGTGTTATTAGCCTGCACTCAATCTGGGAACTGCTTCATAGGCAAACAGAGAAGGCCCTGGTTGTTTTTGTATGATGTGGATTTGTGGTCATCTGACAAAATATGTGTCACATTCTGAAGAGTATTTGGCTTCCCTGTGATACAAAAGCAATACTTTAGACAGCAAAATGAAAATGATGGTAAAATGTTAACCGTGGGTCTTAGTCAGCACTCTTCCCTTATCCTGGAAAGCACAGGGAGTTTCACTGGTGTTAACTGCTCAGGATTCAGTAGGTTTATCCATGTAGGTAAGCATCATTTAATGGGAGAAAGGGATGAGAGTCAGAGCATAAAGCAGTGCAGGAAACATTCTGTCTTTCAGTTTATTTGATTACTCAGTGAGTGACAAGATTAGGAAAGAGCATTTCCTAGCTGTATTGTTAGTTGCAGCTCCGTCTCCAAATCCAATTATAGACTAAGTTGGATCTTTCCCACCCTGAGACAAGTCAAAGAAGATAGAGAAAAGGAAGCCCCTATAGATGTGTGGGACTTCTGGGCAAGTTTCAAAGGAATTACCCTATTTAGCTCATGCTTACTTGGGCTTATTTCTTCAGATTGTATCTCTGTCAGTATCACTGTTTCAGTTCTGGTTATATTATTATACTGTACAATCTTTTTTACTTTTTAGCAAAATTAATGTGACTAAACACAAAGTCACCATCTTTCTCTAAGGAGTTGCACATTTGGGTATATTTTGGTGTTGTCAGAAAATCTGGGGAAGATTTTAGGTCTTAATAGAAGATGAAGCAATCCTGGTGATCTGAGATCTAATGAAGTACCACCCTCTTATCAGCACCACAATAACCTTTGTGTGGGTTTGAGTGTTGCTTGGTTACAGAAATATATTCCCAAATTCAGAAGTCTCATAAGCTTTCATCAACTATATTGTGTTAGTGGGAATCAAAACTGTCAAACGATCAGTGCAGAAATTTTTTAATAATTGGACCCAAATTCTCTGTAATCTGGGTGATACAGGAAGACAAGGTATAGTAAGGTTCAAGCACTTGAAATGTGTCGCCACTAATTTGTAGCTTGATCTAATAATTGAAACATTTCAAAGGGAAGTATCATACATTGCTAGTATCATAAATTCATCAAAGAAGAACTCTTAAAAAGTAACATCCTGTTGGCATGCCCATCTTAAGATCTAGACATATAACTCCATATGGAAATATATGTTGTATTTTTTAAATACCACTACATACAGAAACATTTCCACTTACATCTTTATATACAAAATGTGCTTGTAGGAATCATTGATAGCAAAATTAAAATTCTACTCAACTCATATTCTGATCAACCTAATGTTTAACAGAAGTGTGCACATTGTTAGGTACCTGAGATGACCATCCTATGTATGTCTAAGTTCACTCAGTGCAATGACAGAGCTCAAAAAGTCATAGCACATTAGTTTTTTTTAATGATACACTTTTGAATCAAGATGATTTTCCACTATGGGAGAAAAGACGTGAGAAAAAGGAAAGTATTGACTCTGGGACATGTGTTGCCCTTAATATTTTGCACATAGCTTTCATTGACATCGATGGGATGTCTGTAAAAACCAAAGGCGGAACATGCCCCACTGAGGAAATTAGAGAGGCAGTCATTTTGAGATAGAGAAATTGGAGTTAAAGAGTAAACTCTACACTCCTTGGGGATCATTTATGGTCTCTAAAGAGGTTAATGTGTGTCCCACAATCTGTTCTCATACGTAAGTTCCTTTAGTCATGCTGAGAAGAAAAGAGGAGTAGAGCAGATGGCCATGACAGATGAAGACAGCAGCCAACACTTCTCCTCAGGCAGAAGGGCCATTTAAACCTAAATGAACTAGTCACTTGAGTGATGTAGAGTGTGATCAGGTAGAAGATCTGGCCTCATTAGAAAGGGAAAACTATACAGCAGGCTGTCCTTGGCATAGAGGGCTCAGGTGTTGCAGTGCACAACTTCCCTGTGCAGTGCACTGGGGCCCTGGAGAGCCTAGACCTGGTTTTAGGAAGAAGATGATCTACAAGAGCCTGTAAGAGTCACTGAACACAGACAAATCCAGCTTCACAGGGAATCCAGCTTCAGCTGGGACAGGCCATGTATCTTAAATCTGTATTACTCACTACAGCTTTAGTATTTTAGATCTAGTAAGATCCCAGTCCTAAGTCCTTCTTTGAAGACAGGCAAGTAAAATGTCCTTTTAAAAACTGAGTTGCTAGCTGTTGCTTGCCATTGAAACTGGCCTTCCAGAACTACTTTGCTGCCCCACAGTTAATTTCTCTTTGCCTTGCTTCCTAGCAGGGGTGGGCTATGGGTGACATGTTTATTACTTGCCCTGACATTCTATATTTATTTACTTATTTTTATCTCAGCTATGCTGATAACATGTAAGATCTGCTTTAGTTAAATGTGAAAGAAGTGAGAGTCTCTCATTTGCTTATGTGATTTCAAACCTATGATGCCTTTGAATTTCAAAGCAAAAAAACCCCTCTTATACCAGGTTATAGATTATTTCAGATGAGGGATTTTTTTGGTTTAATTAAAAAGACCAATAAGTTGAAGGTTATCATAGAATACACTTTGGTCTTATTGGAGTGTATTGATTTATCTCACAAGATGCTTCATATTCAGATCTCAGCTAAAAGATAGGTATTACTGAAAACTCCTCCATTATTTCATATTTATTGACATCATCTGCTGTGCATCAAAGCCTGATCTCTAGAATTTGTTAACTAAATTTCAGTCTTTGTTGCTTGGCCAGATGTAAACAAGATTGATTCACTCATAGGGAAGGGCAAAGTATCTTCTATAATGCTGTAATCCCTTGCTAACAATCATTTGGCTAGGACAGAGAATTTTGCATTTAAAAGTAGTTGAGATTTGCTTTTCTGAATAATTACTGTGATTGCCTGAGGCTCTTTTGTTGAAATATCAGAGATGAGATGGTTTCAGCAGCTTGATGATAAACTGGACAACTTCTGGCATTTCAATTCTGTTCCCAATCAATACTAACAATGACTGACCTTGTGCAGAACTTGTAAGTATACATTTGTGATGGAATCACTTCACATGTTCATTAAGATCTTATAACCATTATATGTGAATCTCTCAAACCTATTTTTACCATTCCTTGACAAAATGATATGAACTGAATACAAATAAGAGGAAAGATGGGCTTTTTTTTGTTGATGTGACTCCCTGATTTGTATTGCAGAAAACATTTGAGTTGTCAGAAAATGCATTCCACCACATAGAACCACAATTAAATAAAAGCACTATTACAAATAAATGCACATATAATAAATGCAAAAGCAAGGCATGTTTCATTAAAAAAATCAGAGAAGCTGAAGGAACTGGGCTGCTTTGCTGCAACCAACACAGCTTTTCAGTGCCAAAACTGTTCTAAGCTTTGTGCTTTAAAAAGTGTACACAGCCTGACGTATGAAATCAGCCAAGCTCATAGCTCCTATTATTGCCTGGTTCAAAGGGAAGTTTGGCTATTGATATATTACCACCCCACCCTGGTAATATATTGATGGTGTCATGATTTGTTAGGAAGTGCATAAACACTGCTTCCAGGAACCACCAGGTGCCATTGCCATCTAAATAGAGCTATAATTTAATATTGGTTGGGGCTTCCTAGAAATAGCAAGGTATTTCTTAGAGGGCATTCCTGAGTGGAAAACCACAGCATCATAAATACACCAGCTCCAATTTTGTACTTACCCACTGTGTGGTGCAGGACAGAACACCCTATTCATGTGGGAACTCAGCTCCTGTTTAGAGATGGCAATATCCGGACTGAAGGGCTCCAGTGAGTACTAAGAAAACTGTCAACCTATCACACCAATCCAATAGGGAAATCAGAAGGAGTACGACATGCCTGAAGTCTATGGACCACTAAAATCCTGCCTGTCTGGTCTGGCCTTTCTGATCCACCAGGAGGAATGTGCAAACACTTAGCCATGAACTAGAAATGACTGGGTGACAGCACTGCTTTTGGCAACCACTGAAAAGGCAGGGAGAAAGGTTCAAGTTTCTCCGTGACAAAACTGGATGGACCTTGCAGGGTGAAGAACAGAGGGAAGTGGAATCGGGCATAACTCAGCTGAGCATTCCTGAGCATTAGCTGAGTTTTAACAGTGCCATTCAGTTAATTCATACAAATTTCAAATGCTGGCATGTGTTCAGGGGGGCACAAGCCTGATGAAGGCCTGGCATTGCCTTCTCAGACCCCATTTCATGGATCAGAGTGGCTCTAACGTACTCTACACTGGGAGGACACAGAATGCCCCAGCTCTCCAGCTCTTATGAGTGTTTTTACACTCTCGAAAGAGCTGAAAATGCTTTCCTTCAACCACCACCCATGCAATTCTGCTGGGTTCTGTGCCCAGAATATGCTCAAGAGGAGACAGCATTCACACACTTTCAACCTCTAGCACAGGGGACCGAACTTTTATCTACACTCAGGAGCAACACAATGACACACACAGAATCTACAAAACAGACATAGTAAAGGAAAACTACATGAAGAAAAACACTACAAAACATGGAGGAAGTTCACCAGTTCTGTAAAATGGCTATTATTAAGTTTTGCACATTTCATTATTTGTATGTTTCTCTCTGCTGAATCTTTTGAGCTAATGCAAGGACCCACCTGAGAACTGCCAGTCCCCTTTGAAGAGTGTTTATCTAGCCTCAAGGGATCCTTGAGATCTGAAAAAAACCTGTCACAAACTCCCACTAATGTTAACTTCAGTTTTACTGCATCAGGATTATGCAACAGTACACGGTTGTGCCTTGACAATATGCTGAACTCCTGATGGATATCCAATGGCATTCAAATAGACTTCTGTAATTACTTCTCTTATATTCCAGACCACCATGGTCACATCACCAGCAATATGCTCTGTAAAAACAAGGGAAGCGTCTGGCATACAGCTCTGAAAATCCACACAAAGACCTAAGTTTGTGGTTCTTTTCCAAATAAACAGGAGTTTTAAATGTATATATTTCAAATAATGGTGGCTGTCAATACCTTTGGAGATACTTTCTGATGGCACAGAAGATGTGAAGTTATTAAACTAATTCCAAAACCTGTTATAATTTACTTCACTTGATTCCTGTTCACTATGCATTTCAAGTATCTTATTTTCTAGACTGATAAATGAGAACTAAAGATTAAATGAATAATTTGGAAAATTAAATTCAGTTCTAATAGGTTTCTATCAAGCATGGCACCTCTCATACAAAGGTAAAATGACCCAATGACAAGAATAAAGTTATCTTGTGATGCTTTCCCATTCAATTAAACCTTAACTGTTTCAAGAATTAACTGCATTACAGGAAAAGTTAGCTTTTCATTTTCCAGTGCCCAGGTGTCAGCTATTTTTCTTATCTGGGCTATATTTATACATTTAACTATTGCTTGATGTTCTTATCATGCCGAGAATGCATTTACTAGGAAAGGATAATAGAGAATTCATTACTTTAATGCTTCTCAAGTTGTTAAATTAAAATTGTAATAGTTATGACTTACTTTGTGGCTACTGGTGACCTTTAAACTATGCACTTAACCTTCAGCCATTTTCCAGACAGTTGAATACAAGAAGAATTCTGAATGTAAGATCACCAAGGACAGTACCCTCTTATTTAGAGAGGCACCCATATCTACACTGTGTGTATGTCAGTGGGAGTGAAGGCTTCTTGAAGTGTAACTATTTGCCTATATTTTTTTTATTAACCCAATCATCTTTTTTTTTTCCTCACTAGAAAATCCCCAAGCCCAGAATAAGTTTTGTGTATTTATGTTGGCTTTATGTTCACTTGCCATAAACAAATATACTAGTTGTTTTATTGGCAGCAAAAGAAAGGAGCCATGAGACACAAGTGAATCAATAAGTAGCCATAGGAAGTAAAATATAAATTAATCAGGGCTGAAGATCCCATCAGGAGTCCTGCTCATCCAGTTAAAAACACACGTGACTAATCCAAATGAAACTGCACAGCTCTCATAGTCATGAGCAAGTACTAGCTGCAAACAGCTTGCAAATGATCTAAAACCCAAGAACCACTAGTAAAGCAGTTTGGCAAACAATTACAAATAACACATATATTTAGAGAAGTCCAAGTTTTGGACAACTTGTGAAGAAAAAATGTAGACTAAGTTCATCAGATATATCACTAGAGCCAAGAAAACAATCTATCGCAGTTAGTTCCACTAGAGTACCTCTCAGTCATTAGAAATAAATAACTTTCTCATAAACATACACTAAGTAGATATCTAAATATTGTACTCATTAAAATGTACATTTTGCATTTTGTGTCACTGGAGATTTATTCTACTTATTCGCATGGTGAATCATTAGGAATATACATATGGCACTGAAGTGGAACGTGGTGAGTAATTACACACTGGTGCAGAAAGATGCAGACTGTTACAGGGAGGTGAGGGTGTGCTGTGAGCTCGGCTGCAGGAAGCTTGTCTGCCTGATTCAAAGGCCTGACTTAAACCTATCACTGCTACACAAGTGTGTACCTATCAAGACATACATGCAGCGATTAAAGAAAGATCCATTGAGCTGATGGCAATAAGGGAATAAAATATCAGCCCAGCACAGAACTGTGGCTTTTATTAAGGGGAAGTTGCTATTGATCTGTTAATTGCAGCTCACATCATTGTGGGTGATTGGTTTCTTTCCACTGCATTGTAAACAAGGAAAGGACACAATTGCTTCTCTTGAGCTGGGTGAAATGAAATTGAGCTATCAAGATGGATTTCTGATTAGGATTCTTTTTTCTTTTTCTTATTTTTTTCCCCAAGCCAAGAGTGAATTCCCACTTGAACACTGAGCAGATTTTCTCTTATATCACATGAAAACTGAGCTATCTGGACACATGCAGTGCCAGATTCTGCAGCCCTTCAGAAATCACTCAATATTGTGGAGATCTCAGCCTGTGTGTTAAAATGAGTTAAGTCAATGCCCTCACTCTGCATTTGTCCTTACTTGTGTCTTCACTGTCCCTCTGAATTTACTTCAAAAGCAGAACAGGAAGGAGACAGCATGAGAGCAACACCGGAGCAGACCAGGGGGGAAATTCAGAGAAAAGCAGTAAAAAGCCTGGAGGCTCAAAGCAGAATTGAACTTTAGGGACACCATGATCAGGTCAGTGCCTCTCAAGAAAGGAAGAGCTTCAAGATAGCCTGGAATGTGCAAACAATGTTGCAGGTTTTTATTCCTAGGAAAGAAAAAAATCCTCAGGGTTTGTTGGTTTGCTTCATTTTGGAGCCATTTCATTTGATGTAAAATAAAATGCATCACTTTGCCTTTGCTTTCCTGCACCCTTCCTCAGTGTTCATTGCTTCTCTAAAATTAAAGGAACAAATGTTCAGCCCCAGAACCTCAAAACACACGGAAACTGGAAGAAAGGAAAAAGGGAGGGACATTTTATTTTCAGTAAATGTAAAATTCCTTAGGAGCAAATCCAGTGCTGGGCCTCTAAGACAAACAGTTCCAGAAAAACATTTTTCCTATCACCTTTCCATGCACCATTGCTCTTAATACTGTTAAGTCTGTAACAGCTGATGGATAAAAAGTCCTCCTCCTGTCATGCTCTGATGCTAACTGCAAGTTACCAGCATATGCTTATGTTAAAATACATGACCATTGCCATAAATACCAGATACACACGTGTCACATATCAAAGGTCCTCATTAAGAAACACCAGCTACCAAATTAATCAGAAATTTGAATAAAATGATGCCCGGTTGAAGTGGGTAATATTTTTCTCTCCACCTCAGAGTCAGGATTTTAACCTCAGGCCTGCATGTATTCAAGAGAAACAAACAGAGATCCCCACAACTACCACTGATTTGGGAGGGGGATATACACCATGCAGGCTGCAATTAAACCCTGGGGGACTGACCACTATTAATGCTGCCCTTAAAATGCTGCCAGTCTCCTTGCTCAGACATCTTGCCACACACACATGGATGGACCTTTTATGTTCCAGCTTTCCTGCCATGTTACATTTAAAAACAATAAAGACCTGTTTTAGCTGAAAAACATTATGAAGGTTCATTAAATAATGACTGTTTACTGGAAACAGAAAGTAGAGTTTTGGCCATAAAGAAGTGAAATTCAGAACTCAAGTCATTCGTGCTTACTCTTCCCATCAGCATTTTATTTATTGTTGTTGCTACAGTGAAATAGGTACAGCTAAAGCTTCGGGAAACCCATATGTCAGGCCATACCCTCCAGGCCTTCAGGCTAATCCTGACAGCTGCTGAGTCTTATGTTAGACAAGCCTGTCATTTTGTGCACCCAATATATAGATTTTTGGTTTTTGCCAAAAGGTGATCTGCAAATGAAAAGGGAAAACTGGGTTTGTGCCCCTGTTTTTCTGTTCATCCTGTTCATCAGAAAAGAACCTATGGTATCTGCACTATATTTATTGTTAGTTTGTTCTCAGACTGGGAAGGAAGAATTTCTATACCTGCAGCAGGAGAACATAAGTCTGCACATATCAAAAGAGACATCTAAAAAATGTAGGAAATTCAAGTAGATTTCAGAAATTTGTTGTTTTACAAAATGAAGACAGTTGTGAATTAAGTCTTTAAGGAATAATTCACTATTGAAACAACAGCAGGTAGAGGCCACCCATCATGTTCCAGAAGCAGCACCCCATTTTTTTGTTTTAATTTCCTGCCTTACCAAGATTTCTAAATACAGCACAAATCACCCATAATTATAACTTAGACAACCCTAACAGTGTGGTAAAAATTGGTAATTTCCTAGAAGGAAGATAAAACATTTTCTGCCATAACACAGTTCGATCCAACTATTAAGGACTGGGAAACAAGGTTAAGAGTAAATGGAAAATACATTTTCTAAGATATTTTATTCTTCTGAAGCTCATTGTTTTTGGCCACGAGCTATTTCAAATGAAAGGAAACTTCCAAATTTCCAGAAGATTAGTCTGCAGTTCTGGCATACACAGAACAAGAAAGCAATGTGCAATCCCACATCACAGCTAATGGTGATCACATGAACTCTAGAACCTGACAGGCTCAGTTGACAGGTGCGTGTGTCAGTTCTCTGCCCCTTCTCTCTGTTCCTCCTTTATGCAAAATTTCTCTGAGGTTTGGCCTTATGGCAGAGGTCAAAGGCAATGTCTGCCTATGAGATAGACCACAGGTAGGTTATTCAAATGCATCTGTACATTACTTTGTATGTGCTAGGTTTATGAAATTCTGTGGCAACAAAAATATCGATCTGAGCTATGATACGATCTAAGAAGTTTATTTATTAATGCCAGAGGATGCAATTTTATTAAGCCTAAGTACTCCACATTCAAGCATTTTCATGGAGGATGACACAGAAAATATCATATAGCACTGGATGAGTTCTATTAGTGCTGATGAATATATTACTTCCTAAGGAGACACTGTTAATTATGGTAATGCATCTGCTGCACCTGTGAACACTACAACTGATCCTCTAGAAGGTTATTTGCCTCTGGAGAATCTAAGACAGCTTTTTGGTACTTCAATGAATAGTAACAAATACAGCTTCTGCCACAGCAGCATGAAGCATGCAGCACTGCCTTTCACCATCTGACATAGCATTCCTTGCTGAATAGAGAAATAAGGGAATATAATATGTTGTAAAAGTAAATGTTCATCGCAAGTGGAATTTGGAATCCATTTGAGAAAATACAAGTACTAACCACTCTCGAGAGGGATTAGGTGGCAAGGGCTGAACCAACAAAGTGAGAGGCATCATTTATGGTGGAAGAAATGCCACTCAGATACTGACAGCAGGGAAACAGATGCAGAAATCTGGACTGCAATAGTGTGGGTGCATTAGGACTGAAAAGAGTTGTAGGTCCTCCTGCGGCACTGTGGAAAATGTTGGAAATGCCCATGCCAAAGTAGATGAAGACTATGAAGTCCTCCAGAAAGAATAGGTTGAGTCTACCTTATACATGGCTCAGAGCACCAGCCCTGCTTCCCCAAGCACTGCTGGGGAGCTTTGTGCCTCCTCTTCAGGCAAATGATGGTGACAAAAGGCCACCTTCTCCCCTTTTCCCCAGTGAAGCCTGGGTTGAATTCAGCATAAATACACAAAGCTGATCCTGGTCCCCAGGCACTGCTTTGCACAGCCACAGCTCAGTAATTTCCATGGTGAAGCAATTAGAAGGGATAGCAACCGTTTTAGCAAGGGGAAACATAATTTGAATACTGTAACTGAGAAAGGGCAGACACGTGGCTGGTTTATAAGTGTTTTTAAATGGTTGTCTGACTGGGTTTCTTGCTCTCAGGATAGCATTCTGTTCTCAGTTTGGGCTAAAGAGATTTCACAGGCTGTGAATGATAGGACAAAGTGTCATTTGTTTTCCCTACAGACATAACTGCTTCCTACTCAGCCTTTTCCTCAGAGGTATAATCATGGAAAGACAGAGAACTTGAGCATTTCTGCAGTTGCAGATTGACAAAGTTGAAACATAGTCTTGGCCCTTTAAAATGCCATCTGTCTAATGAGAGCAAGGTCTTTTCTTCCCCTCACAAGGATTCAATATATTTTGTTGTATCAGAGAGGAGAAATATAAAAATGTGCAGGACTTAATTCAGGGAGAGTGGACATGACAGAAGAAAATAGTAAGATGGATGTGGGGCTCCTATCTACCTTATACTGAAACAAGAAGAAGGGAACAAGCAAGTGAAGTTGAAGTGCAATGAAGTTTAAAGCTAATAAATACTTTTTTTCCACATGACTTATAATTAACCTGTCAAGTCAATGCTGCAATAAGTCACTGAGACCAGGCACTTAGTATTCACAGAGAGATTTGATAAATGTGGCCCATCAGTTCCAAATAATCTCCCCAAACTCAGGTACATTCATAGTCAGGGGTTCAGGATTCAGTTTCAAACTATCAGATAAAACATATAGCTAGAAACTCCTCACAGAATTAAGCAACACATTAAGAAAACCCATATACAATTCAGTTGAGAGGCCAGAAATCTCATCCCACTCTAATATTACCCAAATAATTAATTTTATTGATGCTCCAAGCTTTTTTAACAACATGGAGAAATAACTTGTGCCCTTGAAATGTGTCTCAAGCAGAACTTAAATAGATCATTTATTTCAATGATTCATCTCAGAGACTTTTTTTTTTTGTAAGGCTAAACACATTCTGTGTTATGATAGCAAATGATTAAAGAAGCTCTTTTGAACTAGTCTAAATTAGGCTAAGTAGAAAAATACTGGGGAATTACTTTTAATGATCCATCTTAGATTTATCTGTTCTTCATTAACTATTTCTTGAAACTAGACTCTTGTCAATGAAGGAAACAACTCACTGGTAAACTTAACACAATTGTTTGTGTTGCCATCAGGAATTTAGCATCCTTTTAAGGGGAAATGCAGTTCTTCAAAGGTATAAAAGACTTTCCACAAACGTCTATATTGGCATGGGCTTCTGAAGTGAAAAGTAACAGATGGCAGCAGGACTAGCTGCTTGCTAGCTGACAAGGACAAAGGGCCTCTCCCTTTGATCCTTTGTTTTCTCCATATTTTTCAATCTACTTTCTGTCATCCCAGTAACCAATTCAACAAGTAATGCATAAAACCTCAATGAAATGAAACAGTAGAAAGTTTTGTAATGCCTTTTCGTGCTATACTAATCCATTTTATTTGTCTTTCAAGGTCCATGAGTTTAATGGAACTTGTCACAGGTCACTGTTTTTTAAATTTTTCCCCATAAAGTCAGCTGTGCTACATTACAGCTTTCACAGCTAGCAGCCCTTGCAGCAAATAATGCTTTGTGTGAGGACATCAGGACGTAGCACAGGACAGAGCACACAGTGGGGAAAGGCCTCTAACATAGCAGAGTGACCAGCGATGAACAAGAACTGTTCTTGGTAAAAGTGGACGTCGCAGATAGGTCATTCCCTCACCTCAGACTTCCCAGGGATGATTCTGTCTGTTGCCCAGTTCTTCTACATACCTAAATTAAAAGGCCATATGTATGGAATATACTTGGATATACTACAGGGAGTGTAAAACTCTGCATTCATCTTGCTTAAATTTCAACAGGTTATTAAAAAGCACATATCCCACCTGCCTTACATACCAGCCTCTCCGCCTTCCTTAAACTTTCTCATCTTTAGTGCATGTTTAGAAGTACTGTTAACAAGGCACTGACTCCTTATCAATGCTAAGATAGGAGCAGTGGGAGAGGAAATATAATCTGTACTCAAAGACTTCAAATTCTCAGTGTAATACATTAGAATCATAGAATAGTTAGGGTTGGAAAGGACCTTAAGACTGTCTAGCTCCAGCCCCACTGCCATAAGCAGGGACACCTCACACCAAACCATGGCACCCAAGACTTCGTCTAACCTGGCCTTGAATACTGCCAGAGATGGAGCACTCACAACTTCCTTGGGCAACCCATTCCAGTGCCTCACTGCCCTAACAGGAAAGAATTTCTTCCTTATATCCAATCTAAACCTCTCCTGTTTAAGCTTGAATCTGTTACCCCTTGTCCTGTCACTAGAGTCCTTAATGAAGAGTCCTCCTCAGCATCCCTATAGGCCCCCTTCAGATACTGGAAGGCTTGTATGCTACCTACGGATGATTCAGCACAAAATCCACTACTGCACTAAATCTTTCAGTCTCAAGACAGATAACATTGAGCCTAAACTAAGTTCAAAGAAATTATTTCATCTGATTTACTGGACCACACATGGAGTTTAGCATGAAGAACAGCTTTTGGCTTCTATACTGGCATTCTATTACAGTAAATAAGCAAAATAAAGTCTCTTGGTTTCCCAGTCTAATTATTCAGAATGGTTTTACTATTTTAGAGAAGCACTCAAAAGCCTCCACAGGTTGATAATATTATGTTACTTGTGTCACATTAAGAAGCAGAACTGAGCTAAACAGCAAAAACATTTGACAAAGTGATATAAACCAGAATGTCTGTTATTAAAAGTAATCACAGCTTTATCCTGATAAACAGTGGCCTTAACTTTTAAATACAAAATAGTACATGTGGGACTTGATTGCAGAAGGCGACACATACTGAAGAGCTACAAGATTTTCAAACCCAAACGTTACATTCAATACCATTAGTACCTTTCACTGGATTTTGTTTGTTTTGTATCATCATCACAGAATGGTCTGGGTTGGAAGGGACCTTAAAGGTCACCCAGTCCCAAAGCTCTGCCACAGGCAGCAATGTCCTCCACTAGACCAGGTTGCTCCAAGCCCTGTCCAGCCTGGCTTTGAACACTTCCAGGGATGGGGCAGCCACAGCTTCTCTGGGCACCCTGTGTCAGTACCTCACCACCCTCACAAGGAGGAACTTCTTCCTAATGTCATATATTCTAATATTCTAATATTGTATATTCATTAGATAACAAATTTGCCTGGGAAGAGGATACATCTTTCAGTGACTTGTGAATTGACTGTTCTCACACTATATTCTGTAAATAACACTGATGCCCACGCCAGACGCCAGAATCTGCCTTCACAAAAGGGCATAAAACACTGTATTAGGTAGGAAGCAAGCTTGGGGAATTAAGTAATAATTTGCCCTGCCTGTGTTAAATAACCACACGAAAGTACAACTTGAATTAAACATAACTCAGTCTTCTGGTAGAGCTGTCATTTGACACAGACAAGTCAGCTGCTCTTTCTAGGAGATAGAGAGGGAGCCAGAGAAGAAGGATGCCAGAATATCATCTAACCACATAGAAAATCTGGCTGTAGTTCTTAGCTTTTGAATACATAAACATCAACAGGATTTCACAATTGAGATTTGAAAGAGCAAAATGTATTTTTTCTGCTCTATTCCATTCTCCACTGAACTTTATCTCTACATTTTTCTTCTAAGTGATTAGTTACTGCCACACATAGAAGGTAGGCTGAAATCCTTTTTCATCCCCGCTTAACGTCTTCCTACAAGGCTTACTTCCAAAATGATTGAAGACAAGAGTTCAGCAACAACAGACACTGGCAGCCTGCCAGTCACATGCACCCACACAGATGCAAAGTTAAAAATATATCAATTCATGCTTCATACAAGTGGGTACGTAGGATAGAGAGGGCTGATAGAACAGATTGAGAGGGAGAAGTGTATATTCACAAAGGGCAGTACACATGTATCTGTCAAGCAAAAGGCCATGAGGAAAGAACAGGAGCTTCTGGTACTACTGTGCTATGGATAGGATGCCTTAGTCAAAACTTTTATTTGCTGGGGGTATTTACCCTTAGAAATTTGTACCTGGACTGGGATTCTCATCCCTCCTTTCCTCTATTAAAGTCACAGGACTCGCTACAGAAGAATATTATGGGCACACTACTAAGGGGGTGACATAAACAGTGCTGGAAGGAGAATCTTTGGTTTCAACTGATCCAAGGTTAGATTTGACTAAGGGATCAATATGACAGACGTGGCTTTTGTGATCACCTGTGTCTCTGCTAGGCTTAACTGAACAGACTTTTTGCCTCTTCTTTCACTGTGGCTGAGCTGTATCTCAAAGCTGGCAGATTCCTCCCACAGAATTCAAGCCATATTCAGTTTCTGGAGAGCCTAAACCCCAAGGACTATACCTTAATTTCAGAGAGTTTGGGGTTTTTTCGTTTGTTTGGTTGTAGTTTGGTGATTAACTTCTGCTCAAAATTCCCTAATTTGAGCAAATAATTTCTGAGTGATCATTTGGCTCCAGTCTGAAATGTGCTGCTTCCCGAGGACTGCTAATGGCTCAGATGCTACCATACAGTGAGGAAAAGGTCTTCCCTTTGTTCCTTTAAGCCTTACACTTTTCCTGGGTCTTGTTCTAACTCTCCTTTTAAGAGACTTATTCCAAACAAAGGGAGCTACCCTTTTTAATAATTTAAAGTAGTGTAATGTCAAGATTTTTATCTATTCTAATGGAAATAATTTGAATTGTGTACTGAACTCATTATCAAAAATAGGCTATGGAAATTTGTTGCATAATTAATTGTGTCAATCTGGTGGTGCTTTCCTGAGTGCACCCTACCAATCAGAGATGAATCTTGACAAAAAGTTGCTAGGGTTTGCTAAGCTGTGAGCTTCTCCCCAGACACCAGGTCAGCAAAAGTGACAGTGCACAAGCTGAGCACTCTCAGGGTAGAAACTGTGCAAACAGCCACAGAAAGTATGGGTTTAATTTTATGTTGTCTTAGGACCTGTTTTTTGTAATAATAAAGTCAAGGCCCAGGAAAAGGGTGAGTCTTTGAAGCAAGAAAATCCAAGGACTGGACAGGGCTAAGGTTAGCAGAAGGTTATGTTTATAATCCTAACAAACGGCATTCTGATTTCTAGCATGAAGGGGGTAAATTACAAACTGATGAAGCGTCTCCACAAATGTGATTTCTATTAATATTAAAGCAGCCATGGGCATACACTGAGGGGAGAATCGGTCTCTAGGGGTTGCTATTTTAACCATCAGTCATATAGTGCAATTGCTGGAAGAAAATAAATGATATAGCAATAGCAACTCTAAAGGCAGATAGAGGACAGGAGAAGGAAAATATTAAATAAGAACAGTCACTATGGAAACAGTTGGATTTTTAGTATTTTAATACCTGGGTGAGTCAGAGGAGTGACAATAAAACATGGAGCCTTTTGCATTTGGAGGAGGTATCAGTTCAAATTTTGCCCAAGCTAGGGTCAATTCAAAGGTTGTCCTAATAACAGCTTATGTAAAATGACTTCACAGTTTCACTTCATTTTCAGGAGTTAGTATCTCACCAGGAGGTATCTCCACCATGCAAATACCCTAGCTAGAAAGCCCAGCAGAAGTCCTGAAAACCTGACTGGGGAGGCAGTGTTTTCTCACTGCTTTTACAACAGTTGGGAATTGAGGAAGTTTGCTTCCTGCTGTTGCTGCTAATGCAATACCTGCAAGTATCAAGACTGCAATCTCTAATCCTTGCAACTATGCTTCATGACCACTAAATTAAAAATTAAAGAAAAGCATACACTGTGTTTGCAAAATGGAGAAAGATGGAAGTTGAGGAATTGCAGAAGAGAAACAAGATATGAAACTGTATCTAACATATACCTAAACATGGGAACTTCTTTCTAAATCAGTTTGTTCAAATTACAATTCCCATCAATGCTGTCTGGCCTAAAGCCAGGCTCACATACAAGCACAGTTGAGATAACTTACTTAAATGCATTGGTGTCTCTGTAAAAGTAGAGACATAGCTGCAGGAATGACTGAAACGCATCTTCATTCACTGTTCAGATAATTTTGTTAAAGAACTAAACTGCAAGGATGTATTTGGTTTATAATACTGGAGATATAAAGGACTAGAACAATTATCTACAAATTGTCTCTCTGATGTATTTTCAGTTACACACATACAAGTGAATTTTTTTTCTAATGTTCTTTGAAGGTGCCCTACTTGCTTGAGCAGACCGAGAGGAAATCTAACACCCCTTCCTCCGTTTCTTTCCTTTAATGCCTACACACTAGACACAATGCAAATCTGGACTGTCGCCTTGGTAGTCTCACTACCAACTGCTACTGGATCCTGGAGAACATAAAGCAGATGGAGCACATTACCAACAACTTGTTTTGCCAGCTAGTCAATCAGTTGAAAACATCTATGATCTAACTTTATTTTTTAGGAGAAAGTTGCACAGGACAGCATTACAGCTTATTAGTAGACAGAGTACAGGAAAGTACAGGGGAGGAAATCAGAGATAACCTCAACACATTTCTGTTCTACACAAGTGACATTCAAAAGAAAGGGACCTCATGTGCTTTTAAAAAAAGTCATTGCTAAAAATAAATAGAAAAACAATTCAACTTCAGTCCTCTAACTTAGCAAGTGTTCTTAATGACAGTGTGGATATTTTCAGGGCAATGTCACTGATTTCTATACCATATCCGTGAAATATTATTATGTAAGAAAGCAGAAGCTGTATTGGACAGTGTAACAACTCCAGCCTGATCAACAAGTTTCTGAGAACTGTACTGCAAACACAAGCTTCATAGGGAGACAAAGATGCACCAAGACGGAAGCTGTGAATACAGGACAGCTCTTATACTGAGCTATTTATAGGTTTCCAAAGCAAGACCCATAAAATTGTCTGTGCCTTCTAGGCCTTCCACAACTAGAAAGCCACAGCATTAGGAAGAAATGTCTAAATTTTCACTCTCTCATGGGTCTGTAAAAGATGTTGCATTAGCAGAAGTTAAGATTCAGTTTGTAAGAAGAAACTTGGCAGGAAAACCACATACTTGTTGGAAGTCTGCTCCCCAGCGAAGCACAGGGAGAAGCACATTAACCATCACGCAGCATTAGCTTCAAAGGCAAAAGAGTTCTGGCACCAATTTCACTTATGATTATGAAATACTACAAATAATTTGTACAAATAATTATTGCCTAGTCTTGGTCATAAATATTTATTTTCAATAGATGGAATATAGAATCACTTTTCATGTAATGATACTACTGGATCTGACACAAAAACTCTATCAGTTTTTGCAACTGAATTGTACAAGATGCACAGTAGCACTTGCTAATAATGGGAAGGCAGCTTTATACCCTTATGCTTTGATGAAATAGCAATCATGTTATTTTGCTTCTTTGCTCACCATGTATCATACACATCTGTCATTTCAAAGAGAATTTATATCTGCACAAAACCTCAAATGGGACTTGAAGGAGAAGAGGGGGAATGGGTGCAAGATTCCTAATCTCATCATATTTTAATTTCTGGAAAAACAAAATCCCCTTTTGAGTCAAATAAATTCTGTTTAAAGGCATATGCACAAACACAAAACCCAAACAGTATTTCAGCTTTTTAAAATGCATGGGAAGAACTGAAATCAGAATAATTCTGGTATCTTAAATTTTGCTTGCAATTAACAAAAAAGATCAATCAGTGACAAAGCAAATGGAAAGGAAAATTAGCATCTTCAAATTGTTCATTAGCTCAGACTGTAACAAATATTTTTGTGTTTTCTGCATTGGCCCCCATTTTCTTTTAGGCTCAGAGCAAATTTTACAAAAGCATTGTAATCAACAGAATGCATCATTTCTTATAAAACCCTGACATGATTCAGATGCCAGGTTTCTTTCTTGAGGTTCTTTTTATCTGTTCTTCAGGTCCTTATTTACGCTCTCCCTTAGATATATGTGCCTCTTAGCAAAAAGCAAAATTTCCTGGCTGGGTCACAAACTATTAAATTCATTACTTATCACAAACCATGGGTTAACTTAGGCATTTAAAATGTTTATAAAAAAGTGCTGTGAATTTCTTCCTTTTGTGCATCAGTCAAACTCCAAACCCACTGCATTTCTGTGGGTGTACAAGCAATTTAAATTTCAGCAATTTTCTGTTAGTCAGTATTACCCTTTATTTCCAAGTAGTGGGGAACTCAACTAAAAATTATGATGGGCAGACTTCAAAGGCTTTTGGAGCTTAAGTTTGGTTTGGATGTTGACTCATATGCTGTTAAACACTGCTGCAGAAGTAATGTTCTCCATTGCATTACATTAGTTTTTGCTAAGCCTTTGATAACTGCCCTTGTACACAGGTCTGTAGAGGGCCTGCAGACACCCCAAGTGGATTCTTTGCTGCATTCTTTAAGCTCAGCCAGTCTGATGCTAGCACAGAGGATAACGTCTGGCCACTACACATCACTTCAGAAAACTGCTTCTGATTTCAGATTTTGATACATTTTAAATGAGGCTGGAGTGATGGAGGGTTTTCTTTTCACTCCCCTCATTTGATTCACTTGACCATAGTACTGACACATGTGAAGATATGAGGTTTTTCATCTACGGCGTGACTCCCACATTGCCTGATCAAGAATGAATGCTACAGCCCAGCAGGAGATTATCATCATTCCCACCTTCCAATGAAGAATAAATGTTGCTATCAGGAAATTTACACCACTGTAAAATCTTTACAGGACTGAATGAAATAAGCTCCAGCTTTGTGGCGGTGTGTGTATGAAGATCTTACTGAGTTTGCAAATGTCCTTTTAAACAAGCTGAAACTGAGCCAGGTACTCACAGCTACCCACTGATGAAAATAAAATAAAGTGTCCAGTTAAACATAGTGACATTAAATATCAAACTAATCTGAGAAGAATGCTAAAGCATAAAATTAATGACTTTTGTGATGACTCTGGTGAAACACAGCTGTTTGTCAGATGAGGTGATCATTTTAAACAAACTGGGGCTGGTTCACCACTTACAGTTAGCCCTATGCAAAAGGACTTCCCTTTTTTTTGTACCTTAATTTTCAGCTTTATTGCAATGCCAGGTCACCAGCTCCAACTCCCCAGATATGACTTCTGGAAGGGGCAGGCACACTCCACACTGTGCTACTACCTAATTTTCTGCAAAGAAAGAAGATCTGGAGCTACTGCATACAGTATTCCAATAATGCAGGAGATATATTGGCTCACTTAGATCTTGGTTTTGTTCAAAGCATAGAAATTAAAATAAATGAGCTGACTGACAGAGAAGGTGAGCATGAGAGCAAGTCTGCCCACTAGAAATACTGCTGAGGTTACTCTTAACTATCACAAATGGAGACACACTGAACAGCCCACATAAATCCCCTCCAGCTGAACAAATCAGAAATGCATGGAAGAGAATTAAAAGCTTTTCATTCCTCTTTCTTTCAGGAAATGCTACAGCCCTGTTGTTAAGGAACTTCAACAGACAGGAAAAACCCCAGCCTCCTCAGAGTCTGAAGGAAGATAAAAAAGTTGTTAGTGAATTCGCAGATTCCCAGGGTGTGCACATGCTGCAGGATACAAGGGCTCTGTACAGCCCCCTTAGCCTGGCATGCCTCAGCTTTCTGAAGAATTTTAATTTCATATACAATTTATCAAGGAGGATTCTCTGAACCAAAACCTGGAACAGAGTGAATCTGAAATAGCTCTGCGCTCTGAAAATGCCTTAGTAGAAGCTTTTTAAATGCTTCGCACAGTCATATGCACAAACGTCTGTCCTTAGGAAAATGGTGGTGGAACAAACTATGGGGATAGAATTATGATCCTGAAGGACTCAGTTGTAAAGAGAGATAAGCAGAAGGAGCAAGACTCACCTTTTGGTGATTGGCAGTGACTTTTAACAGCTTGAATCTTGACACAAGCACCTCAGCTAAATGCTTGTCCCTCATGATGATTCACAGGAATGACCTGTCATAACCAGACTAATGACCAGAAAGAAAGAAAGGAAGATAAAACCCACTTCCAGAGAAGTGCTCATTATTGATATAGTGTTGGCATATTATATTATATGTGGGAGATACATATATATTTTTATATATATCTCTCTATATAGATGTATATATCTCTCTCTATATATAGATGTATATCTCTCTCTATATATATTGATATATCTATCCATATAGATATATCTGAATGTTGTCCTAGCTGAAATGGAAATCAGAACATACCAGGACAGTAGTCCAAAGCTTTCCATCAGGGTGCAACATGGGATATTTCCCAAGTTTACTTCCCAAGTTTCTTTAGTTTTATTGTGGAAAGCATTTTAAGAAGAAAACTCACTGCTTTACAGTTTGTTTTGGGGTTACTATGACTGGACCACTAGAATTAGACCTAACATAAAAATGTCAGCTGAAGTCACTGCAAGGTATCCTACCTTATACTAGTATCTCATTGCTCTTTGGCTAAACAAGGCTGCAGACCAGGCTGCAGTACACTGGGATTTCATTTTCTGTCACTAACATCAATTCTTCAGTGGCCAGACTTTTATGCTTGACGTCAGAGATGGGCTAGGGGCTTGCTTTGATTATTCCATTCAGCAAGCCAAAGGCAAGTGCTCTCACAGCTTCCCACAGAAGCTTTATAATCTGTTACAGTTGCTTTCTTCATCTTGCTGTTTTACTTGATGCCATAATTATTTTTTCATTTCTAAATTCACTATTAATTTTAATTACGCTCATCTACAGTCATTAGTTTAGCTAATCTATACTTTCAAACACACACACTCCAGTCTTCATTCTGGTGTAGCACTTTCATGGGAAGTTTTATGCAGAGAGGCAGAAAGATCCACATATGTAGTGAATAAAAGGGCTTATAGCTGTAGCTGGTTGGGGATATTTTAATTAAGCTTTTCCTATCCAAAAAAGCCAATTAGTTGGGATTGAAAGTTTTCAGAGACCTACATCCTATTTAATAAAATTTTAATCCGAAGTTTCCTCTGGTGAAAAGTAGAGAGTAGTCACTAGTTAATGCAAATCAAACTTAGAGGTCAAATCTCATCTATGACAGAGGAGGTACTGAACATGCTGCATTTCATTACAAGAACAGCTCTGAATCCACAAATGCCAGCATCACAAGTCCCTCACCATGAAGCTGCTTGAGTGATCTCATTTTCAGAAGACACTTGGAATTTCATCAGCACTAGGTCACAAACATTAAATCTCTGAAAGTTTTTCATGTAACTAAAGTCCTCCTCTAAGTTATCCCTCAATTTTCTTCCACAGTTATACTTTTATGGGGAACTAAATGAGAGAGTAGATAAAATGCATTCTTACTATTATTATTATTATTATTTTGTGTGATCTCCTGCTCACAGATTTTAAGTGATGTGTCAATATTTGAGTAGGGCATAATGTTTAGCAAGGAAGTACTAACCTTGCCTGTGTCCTGTGCATGAAAACAAGCATTCCTGTTTAACTAACAACACAGTCAATATCGATTAACCACTTCACCAGCCACTGAATCAGAGAATATTGCCTATGGATTGCATCAAGGCATCGTTTACTTCTATACTTTGCTACTTCAGCTTCTCCTTCAAGCCACAACAATTATTTTACACTTGTGCTGTCCCTGTCAGACTCTTCTGTTTACAATATTCTGCAGAGTTACAAGGAGTTGCCAAGGTGGGCCACATTCACAGTATGTTATTATCCAATATCCTAATAGTTACTGGGAACAGATGTTTCAGAAGATGATAAAAGACCCTACAGGAAGCAGATGTAAGACAATCTGCTCTGCATAACTCACATGCAGAACTATAACCAGTCCACAAAGTTTAGCTATATTCTCAGAGCTTGAAAAAATCAGGTAGTATTAGCACTTATGCATATGTAGCCTTGCCAGTCTTACCCTGTCAGAAAGCTTTTCCATTTTTTTCTCTTTCCTCCCAGCTGTTTCCAATGTCCATCCCAGGAACACACTTCACCTACAGACACCTTTTCAGATATTCAGGTGAATATGCAAATATCAAAACAGGTTTAAGAATCTTTATAGCGTTCTGTTTAACTATGGACGTACCTTCAGCAAAGTTACAAGATTACCCAAAATGAAAGTTACCATATTATTTAGTAAAGCAAGACAGAGGCAAACTGGCATGATTGTTTTCATTAGATATGGAAGTAATGTCTGTAATCTTGGACTAACAGATCACCTTGAGGTCTGACTCTTCTGGGTGAAAGAGTGAAACAGCATCAAATAGCCTTTTTCATAAATGTTACTGTTTATGGTGATTCCATGTCTCACTTTCTATAGTCTCCACTTACCGTCAACATACAATAATTCTTCAGGAATTGTTACAATTAGAATTCAACATCACCTGTTCTCTTTGGACGGAGATTAAATATGTGGATTGCAGTTGAATACTCTGAGGAATTTAAGACTCACATATTCATGTATTCAATTTTATGAACATCTCCAGAGGATAGTAATACAAAATAGAATTTACTTATTTTTACAGCCTGTTCTAGGTCCTCTATATTTTCAAATTCATCATAAATGATTTTTCCTTTCCTCAAATCATTCGGAACAGATCCAAGACTGCTTGAACATGAGTTCCAGCACAGATATTTGGTTGAGAGACAATTTAAATGCATTTTGGTGATATAGAAAATGCCCTTTTACTTGTGCATCTTTAAACTATGTTACAGATGTTGGCACAATAATACCCCCAAGCTTTAAAATGATTACCCACTTACACAGCCTCACAAACACAGAAAAAGAAATAAAAGCGGTCAGCCTTTTCTGGCCCCCCAAATCCATCTCTCTGTTGTAGATTTACATGGATGTGCAGAGACCCTCTGAACTGGCCAAGAAGGGAGGAGTGAGCAGAGGGTGCTTTATGAACACTGGGAGAAATGTGAGCATTTCAACCTAAGAGCATATTCTGTTGTCATGACAACATGATGTAAAGTGTTTTCTTACAGAAAATGATTGCAATGTAAATGGAAAAGAAACATTCAGTTAATACAGCCAATTCAGATGATATGTTTTATGAGGTTGTGACACGGATTAAGACACAACATCTATTACCACAAACAGATTTTTTTCATATTTTTAAGCCCATACAGAACAAATGCTTGTTTCACAGAAATGGGGTTCTGCAAAAACCTCATTTATCATTAGAAATGAAGTTGAGAAAGTACACTTAAAAAAAATAAAATCACGTATTTTCTATCAGATATTCAGAAAATGTATTACTGTTTGCCCCCTCATTCTCTATTTAAACTACTGATTTAAAGTAGCTTGACGTTTTATGCAATACCAAGGATCTGTTAAGTGCTGTACAAGCACTTAACATGTCACTGGCCTCCAACCCCGTAATTGCAGTGGTCAAAGGGTAGATAAAGGGAATATCATTATCCCATTTCAAAGCAGGAGCAGAGGCACAGGGCATGTGAAGCCAGAGGCTAAAAAGTCACATGAAAAGCTTCCAACCGTGTTGTGAATTGCATCAAGATTACTGTAGCCCAGTTATGTAGTTTACAATGTCAATCTCATCTCATGCAAAGAGAGAAATTGGTGACTATTTTCCTTCACACGTTCACTGATGTTTGCAGTTATTAAAGCTTTCATGACTTAGTCCTACCTAAAATGTAAAAATGTTTGTTATTGCTTGGAAGTGTGACCCATGCCTTGGGGCATGCACTGGAACAGATCAGCAGGGACAGACATACTGAGGTGGTCCTTGTGGCCCTTGCTCACTGGCCATTAAAATGAACAGATTACATCTCCCACAGTGGCAAGAGATAATGTATTTTTATGTCAGTCTAGGTGACCTTGTATCACTTAGATGGAGCTGGAGAATTTCTGCCTGCACCCCACATTTCCACAATAAAGACATATTAAGAAAAGGCAAAAAAATCTTGAGAAATGTGTCAAGCTGGCTTTCTTTTCTGCTTTGCCAGTCTGCTGCATGCAAAAAGCTAAAATATTTAATAACTAATGAATTAGAAAACTTGGATTTGAAACCTCACTTGACAGCTCACAAACAGTGTGGCTCTTCAAGAATAAATAAAGAAATATGCCCCTAGCCTGCCTGCTGCCTCTGCAGAACAAATCTCAGCAGCCAAAGGTTCATCTTGCCTACAGCTGACCACTAGAACATCAACCCTTGGCATTTGGTATTATAAGGATTTATTTGGTGGATTGTGGGAATCAGCAGAGATTGAAGTCCCACAAGGGCAGACACCAGCTTGCACAGACAAGGAGATGCCATCCACCCCTTGGAGTGCACAAAGAGAACGAGGCAGAGGAAAGCAGCAGGCCGTAAAAGTAGGTCTTGGTTTGCAGCTATCACCCTAGTGTCACTGTTACACCCTTTCTGGTGGGACTTCATTAAAAAAGGGGACCTGGAGAAGCAGGAACATCAGAGATCATGTTCATGCCAGTAAATGCAGAAAGCAGTTTGACACCGCTGCTGTGTGACAAGCACCAAGTAATGGGACACACTGAGCACTGCCTGTTGACAATGACTTCACACTGGGATTTGAGGGGGTCCAGCATCCTACAGAATCCAACTTCAATGCTTTAAATAAACTGCATCGTTTAGATCTAAAGCCCCTTAGAGAAGAAGGGCTGAATTCAGTTCTGTTTGAAATAGGCGATAAAAGTGATTTACTGGAAAGGTACGTTCTGAGTAGATTCAGCAATTCTGATATAAAAGATTACTTGTCCTGTTAAAAGCTTACAAGTTATTTGTCATCTCAATGCTCTGTTCCCTATAATGTCAGCTTCTGGAAAGCTGTGAACTCCCAGGTAATGAAACAATTCAGTCTGTATTAAGAAAAGTATCCTTCATACAGAATTATGGCTTTGCAATCACTTCTAGAAAATGATCATTGTCTCCTTGCCTCTTTAAAAAATCTGTCTGTGAGCTCTGTATTACATGAGGTATGAAAAAAGTGAGATGTTAAGACTCCTGTGAGCCACCTGTCCCTTTGCAGTGAAGGCAACCGCCAGCGAAGCACAGTGGGGTTGTCAACCACCCTGGATCCCTGAAAAGACAGCATGAGCTTAGAAAAGCTTTCTAGATGTGTAGCATAGGGAATGTGCATTGAAGCTGCCTGTATGTCAGATGTGTCTTATTGTAGACCTGTCAGACTGGAAACCTTCCTAGGTGATACCTTCATTGAAGGGCCATGTCCTGGTTTCAGCTGGGATAACACTGGCTCTGACACTGCTAAGACTTCTCTAACAGCTTTTAGCAGGAAGGATGCTGTGTGCCATGGCCTCAGTACTACAATAATGAAAACCACAGGTGATTTCTTATTCTTCTACTGTAACCCATATGATCTTACCCCAGTTCTAATTTTGTCCTCCAATTCTCTTCCTGAGTGAAAAGGGCCATATTTGCTTTCTTCTACCCCTTTGTGACCTTACATTATGAGGATTATGAGCTCTATCATGTGGAAATACTGCTTCATCCATACCTGTACAGTACCTAGCACAAAGCAACTCTTTGGGACATGTAGCTTCTCTAAGGGTTACTGCAATATAATGATTAACAAGTGTCTCTTCCCCACACACTGCTGAGACTAACAAAATGATTTTAAGAAATCCCAGAAAATTCTTAGTCAATGATGCATTCCTCACATGAGTTCAGAATTTTATCTGCTATCAAGGATGTTTGAAAAGGAAGTTTTAATGCTACTTCCTCTTTGGCATACTTTAGAGATAACATAATTCAGGGAACATTGCTGAGGCCTACCCATGATTTTTGACCTAGAAACAAGATTGCAGAATAAGAACCAGCTCCTCCATCTGTTGTATACACTAATAAACTACCCCAAAAGAGCAATTCAGTTAACTGAACTGATCCCCGTACCATTATTGCAATGGTGGGCCTCTACAGGTGGTCTTCTAGATCACATCAAATATAGCTTGGCTTTCAGATGCAAACATGAGGTTAGGTCAAACTAGCAGGTAGAAAAACACAGCTTTCTATTTGTAAATTCTGTCAACTTGATGGGGGCTTGCTGAGAAACAACCCCATGACACCATTTTAGAAAGGAAAATAGAAAGAAAACATAGATTCACTGTTCTATTTACTTGAGATTCGAACTTTTAAAGGCATAACTGTGAGAAAAAGAAGAGAACACAAAATAGACTCAAAATTATTATCTTATCTCTGTGGTCACACCTGTGGCTTTGTTGACATAAGGCTACATTGCAAGAGATTTTCAAAGTTGTAGCTAACCTTTGTATCTTTGTAGCATCAAATGAATGTCAAAGTCAGCATCCCAGGCACATAAGATCCGATATACTCTGTTAACAGCATCAATAACATCCTAACACCTTTTCAACATACATCTCTGAAATACAGCTTGTGAGAAGGAAGATTGCTCATTGGAACAACAAACAAAGAAGCAGAGAGACTTCACTAGAAACAGAGAACTTGAGTTATGCCATTAAGATCAATGGAAAGTCAGAGAAAAGCCAGAATAAGAAGTCTGGGATTTGACCCTGAGCCAGCTTACACAATTTTCAACAAATCGAGTTTTTACAATCTGGTGGAAGCTCTAATTATGTTGTCATAAAGAAAAAAAAAATCTCAGCACTGCTGAAATCTTATTTCTGAAGCTCTCAGAGAGGCATCTATAAAGGATTTTGTTCTGATAACAGACAATATATGAAGTGTCAGATTAGAGAGAGCAATGTGGGACATACCACCTCCATCATCTGTCTGGCAAGGAAGCAAATAAACAATTGGCTGGCTTTTATTAAGTTGTATTAAGGACCACAGTTTCAAGTTCTGACTTCTTCACTTCATTTAGACAAAGTTCCCATAGAAAAGAACAATTTAAGGGTATATTTCATACAATGGTAAAAAGACTCCTCAACATAAAAAGGACATGGAGCTGTTGGAACAAGTCCAGAGGAGGGCCACGAAGATGATTGTGGGACTGGAGCATCTCCCATACGAAGACAGGCTGAGAGAGTTGGTGCTGTTCAGCCTGGAGAAGAGAAGGCTGCGTGGAGACCTCATAGCAGCCTTCCAGTATCTGAAGGGGGCCTATAGGGATGCTGGGGAGGGACTCTTCATTTGGGACTGTAGTGACAGGACAAGGGGTAA